>JAQMYJ010000014.1:6781257-6812302 GCA_030014305.1 Clarias laeviceps | reverse complement strand
TTGGAATCATGTATGATTTTCATTCCACTTCTCACGTGTACACCACTTTGTATTGGTCTTTCACGTGGAATTCCAATAAAATTGATTCATGTTTGGCCAGTCAACAGCTCGAGCCCCAACTCCACCACGTTGCCACTGTTGCGTCCTTGTCCACGGCCCTTAAGGCCCTGTCCGGCCCAGGGGTGCCATGTAATGGCTGTCCCTGTTCTCTGACCCCATGATAAGAATAAGGACCATCACAGTGCAGTAATGTATGTGATGAATAAAGACTGAATTTAATTTAACTCAGAACCTGTGTATACTGAAAACATACAGCACACACCCTACAGTGTCTTTATAGTATGTGTTTGTCAAAGAGATGTGTGTGTGTGTGTGTGTGTGTGTGCTTGTGCATTAAATAATACTGTACATCCTAATTTTAGGTGACAAGAAGCACAGAAGATCCCGGAGCAGAAGCAAAGAGGTAACTAAACTAAAGACCATTTCACTCACGTAGGTTAAGTTGATGTGGTCACGTCAGTATGTAATTTGTCATTAGTTTTAGGACAGGGTAAGTATGAAGGTTTAGCAGGACATGATGAAATGTCAAAACTGAAGTAGTTCTTGAGTGATGATTTCTTTGGTTTTTCTCAATCTCACACGTGTCAGTTATGTGAAATTAGAGATGACTAAAGTAGAGAACAGATTGTATGGGAATTTGCTTTTTTTTTTTTTTTTTGGTAAAAGCCTGTATTTAGATCACATGATAACATCTCTATAACAAATTACACTCAGCGTGCTAATGCACGAAGAGACACTCTGAACAGAAGACGCTGCTGACAGATAGCAAAATTATATGCCTACAACTGGACAGGTAACTATCAGCCTCAATCTTCCACTTGCCTAAAAATATATACACATTTATATATATTTTTCTGTCTAGCAACCTTGCATTAATCCTTTCCAAGTCCCCACATGAGTTGCATTGATCTTGATCGATCTTTGTCCTCTTGTATGCATGAATGTTGGGAATGTCATGAAAGCGTCAGTTTGAAAGCATAGTACTTGGGAATCGCAATCGCTTCAGAATAAAACTAGCCCATCAAAAAGTGGAGCTGAAGCAAGTCTGATTGACATGAGAACACTGACATGGGCCGTATTCAGAGTTGCCTTCTGCTTGCATAGAAAGGTGGTCAGGCAGAACATGGCTCTGCTAGCATTTAGATTTCAAACCTATGTATGTATAAATTTATGTGGATTGGTATTTGAAGGCAGCATTAAATGTGTAGGTATGACACACTGACACTGAATCAGTTACTCTCATGAATAAACGCAAACACGCGTATATATGTTTATAATGCATCGATCAGCCATAACATTAAGTAAACTGGTGATTGGATCATGGGCACTTTTAAGGCTCGTCTGTGCCTGTGAGGAGCAAACCTCGCCTCCAAACTACCCAGATCCCAATCTGATTGGGCGTCCATGGGATGCGAACCCCGCAACCCACAGTTTCCAGACGCCACAGCACACCCTCAGAGGCCCTGATGGAACAGAGCCGGCCCGGTGCACTACTGGGCATGATGTGTTGTGTTTGTAATTTTTACGGCTGCTCGGTGTTATTTATATAAACAAGGACAGCTTGTCCTTTAAACCATGGCTGGGTAAAATCCTTTCTTGACCTGTTCAATGCATTCTGCTTCAACTCTCACTGGCAGATACAGCAATGTTTGTCCTAAGCTTCACATTTCCCAGCTTCAAAATATTCGACTGCATCCAGTTAATCGTGCTCTTTTATCTGATTGACGAGAGTGGAACAAACTTTCTTAGATTGTGAATTCTTGCTCTACAATTATATGTTTTTTTTTTTTTATGATATGTAGTATCATAACTAGGATATTTCCACTCCTAATGCATGGTTGTCTTAATGTAGTCACAATAGAATTAGATTTTTATTTGAGTTTTCTCACTTTCATGTTAGAATAAAATGGAGGGTTTTTTTATGTCTCATGCTTTAATGTGATATTGTATAGCAGTTGAAAGTAAAGGGTGGGGTGACCGCTCTATTATTCCGCTCTATGTTCTCAGTTCCCACAGCCAAGTGCCTGATTTAAAGGCGGTGATAGAGAACAATTTAGTACCAGCTGCTCTCAAAGCCCTAGACAAGAAAGTCTGTCAATTTCAAAAGCATTGTTTTAAACTCTGAATACGACCTTCTATTAAGAGTTAGAATTAGATCGTTTACTTTTTAAAATTCTATAATTGTATTGTTTAATAAAGATGAGATACGTGCCCTAAGAATGTTGTGAGATTCATACCGCTGAATTCCTCTGAAAGATGTAGATGTGGTGAGGAGTGGGTGGTCGGGGCTGTGCGTATTAATCATCTTTAAAGATGCTTGTTCTAAAACTGGCATACTAACTCTCTTTGTCACACTATTTTCCTGAAAGAGACCACTTCTTCTTAAAACAGGCGCGGCGGAGGGACGGGGACAAGATGGTCAGATCGCACAGCCGATCTGAGGACCTGCTGCAGAGTTCGGATAAAGAGCGCGAGAGGCTTTCAGAAGACAGCGGAGAGGAGCGGCACCGCAGAAAGGAGAAGAGGTCGTCCGGGGGGAGGAGTCCGTCCAGGTCTCGCTCAAAGGAAAGGTAACATCACAAAAGTCCAATTTCATTTTCTAATATCATTAATAGTCCGTGGTCATGCCGACCACCTTAGATTGGAATTGAAATTTAATGGCGGCTATTGGAGCTAATTTTCTTTCCCTTTTAATTGCATGTTTATTTATTTACTAACTACTCGCACACCCAGTGCGAACGTCACAAAATGGAATCCTGAACATGCATATCTAGTGTCTCATCATTGTCTGAATGATATTTATTAATCGTATATAGTAAGTCCGTGACTTACGAACGAGTTCCATTCCAGGAGCATGTTCACAAGTCTGATTTATTCATAAGCCCAACAAAGTGAGTCTTATACACCTTTGACACAAATATACAATGTAAAGCATGAAAAAAAAGACACAGGTTTGGTATTTTGTTTTTGCTTTAAACTCTCGTGAGACTCTGTGTCCAAATCGCGAGGGGAATCCCGGTGACGCCCCGGGGTCAGCTGACCTCATTTACAGGAATCCTGGGAAGACTTCAGGGGAGGACAACACTACATGGTGTTTACTGCGTGCTTTAACAGATGTTGTTTAGTCTCAGCACAAAAAGAAAAGAGAAAAACACCACTTGATTTAGTTAATAAATTGTGCCACTTTCATAAACAGGCAACATCAGATCATACCATTTGAAACATTAATCTTGCTTAATGTACCACAGTTTTTTCAATTATCAGTATACCTCAGTCTTAACTCAACGGTCTGTGTGTTTATGGTCACAGGAGGCATCATAGTCGAAGTCGAGAAAGACGGAGGTCTCGGTCGCGCAGCCACGAGAGGAGATCGAAGAGTCGCGAGAGGAAGAAACGACCCAAGTCGAGATCCAGATCACATTCCAGACACAGACAAAGGAGCAAAAGTCGCAGCAAAAGCAGGTGCATCAGTGTGTTTGTTTCTTTTTTTTTCTGATTATTCGTAATGATTTTGTGTAAATTTAAAAGCTTTACACTTTTCTTGCATGATAACGCCAAATCATTTCTTTAAGTTGCACATTCACCTGGTTTCAAATGAATAATGTCTAAATGTTCAATAATCCAAATGTCAGAGCTGGATTTTAAGTATGACTTTATTTTTCTCGTGCAACAGAGAGAAAAAGAAGAGGACTGAGAAAGTGAAAAGGAAGAGTCTCAGTCGCTCTCCCAGTCCTGTGGCATTCAGGGGCAGAAACACAGCCATGGATGCACAAGAGGCTTTGGCCAGGAGGTAGAGCATATGCTGAGTTACTGTACAAAAAGTTCTGTACAGTCACAGAAGTTGGTAGAAACCTTTTTAAATTCCTTATAGCAAAAGCTTTGTGATTCCATTCTACTTTGGTACTGTAGGTTGGAGAGAGCCAAAAAACTTCAAGAACAGAAAGAGAAGGAGCTGCTAGAAAAACATCAACAGCAGCAGCAAGAAATCGTAGCAGGTGAGGAGCTTTATCTAGAATTATTTCACTTCATTTGGTGAAAACTAGCTTCATCAATTGATTTCTATCTCCAGCAGCGGCGGTGGCAGCGACTCCGCTCCTCTGTGAGAACGCCCCAGCGGCCGCATCCGGTCCGGCTCTGAACGTGGCGGCGCTGCTTGCTTCGGGGACGCAGGTCACACCACAGATCGCTATGGCAGCTCAGATGGCAGCGCTGCAGGCAAAAACGCTGGCAGAGACGGGCATCGCTGTGCCGAGCTACTACAATCCCTCCGCCGTTAATCCGTTGAAGTTTGCTGAGCAGGAGAAGAAGCGGAAGCTGTTGTGGCAAGGGAAGAAGGAAGGGGTAAGAAATTGAGTGTTTTTTTTTTATGCTGCTGAGGAAATGTAGAAAAACTTGAAGCTTTTGTCAGAAATAAGTGATTATTGAGTGGTAATTACAGAAGTTATACCAAAAAAAATACTAGATAAAAAGCACTACTATACTAAAAAATTAGGGCCCATATTCACAAAGCTTCTTAAGCCCAAAAGTTGCTCCTAGTGAGAGGCTTAAGAGTTTCTATAGCAGAGGACAAAATGGCGGAAAGAAGAAATATTCTCCAAACACTGAACGTAAAAGTAAACACTGCTCTTCTGTCCAATTTGGTTTTCTTGTTCTTTTACTTCTTTCCATCTCTCTCAGATTGTTGGCTACATACCATCCAAAAGAGCAACTTAAATAGACTGTCCTGCAATCATGTAAATTGGTAAAATGTGAACCATTTTGCTCCCATCAATCTGAAATGGATTACAAGTAATACATTTTAAAGAATTTAAAATATAGTAACTACTGCATGGAAATTGGTTGTTTCAAAAGCAGACACATTTTCAACATTTGACTAGAACTTTTTAGCCTAAGATAGGAGCTCTCTGAGAGAATACTAAGAAGCTTTGTGAATACGGGCCCAGAACTGTACAGAATTAGGAAACGGTGGAATGTCTGGTGTAATTAGTATTTCGGAAAGCTAAAACATATCTAGTGAAATGATTATCGCCATCATTTAAAATCCTTGTTTTTTTGTGTTGAAGGATAAATCCCAGACTGCAGAACTTTGGGAGAAGCTCAACTTTGGCAACAAAGACCAAAACGTAAAGTTCCGCAAACTGATGGGCATCAAAGTAAGTTCAGATCCTGCACTCATTCTGCATGTAAATGTTTTTCAAATCAGTAATGAAAAAGTGATGTATTAATGCTTGATGTATTGATTGAAGTTAAGGTAGACGGGTTTAGATCAAGGGTGGAATGGTATGGAAACGTCATGCTGTATCACAAGCCTAAATAATGTAATGTTAAGTGTTTATTTACACTGCTTGGCCAAACAAAAAGTTTGCTGTTTCAAAAGGGTCACATTATTAGTCTGCGTCAAGCAAAAAATAAAATATTTAAAATGACTGTAATACATATCACTTAAACACCTTGTGAAGCTGCATTGTAAAAACCATAAAGCATTTTTATGTATTAATTTATTCGTAGTCTTCATTTTGTCTCAAGGTTATACAAATTTTGCACTTGACTAAGTTAATATTGATTTTTTTTCCCTTCTCACCTCCAGGCTGATGAGGAAGCGTCTTTAGGAGACATCAAAGAGGATGACATGAAGACGCTGCAGCAGCAGGAAGAAATGTTCCGTAACCTGGATGTACAGTACGAAATGGCGCGCTCACAGACGCACACGCAGAGGGGGATGGGCCTCGGCTTCTCCACGTCGTTCTCGTCGCGAGGGATGGACCCCGTCTGAATTCCCACCGTTTCACTCTTCCATCATCGGCTCAGCTCATTTATAACTCGTGTATAGTAAGCTGAGGCTTTAGATCGCATGGATGTTGGTTTGCATCTGTAATTTATTTGAATACCAGTTTTTGTCTCAAAAGAATCCAGATGTAAATACGAGTGATTTCGGTTCATGTTTTGTTAGGATTGTACCGCAGATCTCCGGAAAATTACACAAAGGTGCAATAGGACGCTGCATAGCTTTACAGGGTTTGGATGTTGTGACTTTTCTTTTCTTTCTTTCTTTTTTTTAATATAAACCTGTTTCACCTGTGGATAGAACAGATAGAACACATTGTTTAGAATTAACCTATGAAGAACATGACGACCCTTTCCATCAGAAAACACTGGCATAGTGGCCACAAGTGTGCCAAGTTGTTGTAACTGCTTATCACATTAAATTTTGTTAGTCCAAAAATGTTGCTGTTTACTGTAAACCATCCTTCACCGTTACACTTAAAAAGATTGTGTTGTTTTTTTTAAGTGTCCTACGAAGAAAACTTTATTAAATACACACTTGGCTTTACACACACATGGCAAAAAAACTACGCAGGAAAGTAACACAAAAACTGGTTGGCACTTATGAAGAGCAGAGGTTGTTGTTTTTCAGTGTTTCATAGCATGTAGCTAAATTTGTGGGTGGGGGAATGAACAATTGTTGTGCCGCTTTAACAGTTTAAAATGTTTTAGTAACATTTCAGTGTGTCTCTTGCTTCTAGTCATTTAAAAATAGGTTTGCTTTTTAAGTACTCTTTGCACTACTGGTAACCAGAAACGCATTCATATTCTACGTACTTGGTTTTTGGTGGCAATTAAAGTAAAACCAAAAGATGTGGAAGTTGATGATCTTAGAGTGGATAATCACAGACATACTTTTTCTTGTAGAGAACAACGACTACAGAATATCTTACTGGGTCAGGAGCGCTCTGGAGGGGATAGGCATATCATCGTCAAAGTCAACAATCAAAAAACACGTTCCTGAATGTAAACACGGGCTTTACCTCACCATGTAAACCACGCAAAAACAGAAAGGCCAGATTAGACTTTGGTAGAGATCATCTAAAGAAAAAAAAAGCCTGCTTCCTGGAACATGTTTCTTAGTACAGATGAAAACACTATTAATTTGTTAACATCAGAATGATGGGAGAATAGGAGTATGGAGAAGCAAAGGGAGGACTTGTGTTCTAAAGAATACCTCTACGTACATGATGGTAACAGTGTTATTGCTGAATTTGTATGGTTCCCAGTGGATCTGTTTACTGAGGATAAAAGTAGCTGGATAAATTCTGAAGTGTACAGAGCACGGATGGATAATGACCCAAAAGCAATCTTAAAGCTTCTTATTTTAAGAAGGAATTCTTATTTCTTAATAGAAATAGATTGTTCTTAAACCTGACCGCAGCCCAGTGGAGCATGCTTATCACTTACTGAGGACAAAACGGAAGGTAGAAAAACCCTAAGACTACTGTGTCCTTGTTCTAAAACACCAACCAGCCAGAACATTAAACCCTCTGACAGATGCTAGTGTTCTATTGAAACCTGTCAAGAAGTGGCGGCAATTGAACCATCATATTTCTGCCTCTGGAGTTTGTTTTTGTGCTTGGTAGGTTTTCCAGGCACTCTGGTTTCCTCCCAAAGAAAAAAAACGGGCATCAAAGTCGCTTTGATGAGGGCCAAAACATTAAATAAGGATAATCCATGGGCACCCAAGACTGATAGGGAGTAAACATATGGTGCATCCCATCTTGTCATGGAGCAATGGAAGAAAGTGGACTGGTCTGAGGTCCACATGCGTGCCAGGGAAGAGATGGCATGGGTATATGTACTATGGGAAGGAGGCAAGCTGGTGGAGGCAGTGTGATGCTTTTTTTTGCAGTGTTCTCCTGGGAAACCTTGGGTATTGACATTTAAATTAATGTTACTTTGACATGTATCACCTACCTAAACATTGTTGCTGACCAAGGGTCAAGGTACTGTACTTCAAGAATAGTTTAAGGAACATTGACTGTTCAAAGTATTGACTTGGCCTCCAAATCTCAATTAGATTGGGCATGTGTAGCATGTCCTGGAGGCCCCACTTCACAATTTACAGGACTTAAAGACCACAAGCTTCAGAGTCCTTGACTCGATAAATCAGAGCTGTTTTGGTGGTACAACGGGGACCTGCACAGTGTCACACCTTTATATCTTTATCACTCACTTTGCAATTTGGGAATGCCAGTTAACCTAATCTGCATATCTTTGGACTCTGGGAGGAAACCGGAGTTCACTCAGAGGAAACACACCCAGCACAGAGAGAACATGCAAACTCCATGCACACAGAAACGGGAATCGAGCCTGGCCAGGAATCGAATCAGTGCTAACCACTACATCACCATGCTGCCTCTTTATATATATCTTCTATCTTTATATCTATTTCACTTTACTTTTTTTATTATCAAGTAATCTGCTATTTGTTCTTATATTGTATATCTTTTATTTTGTCTGTTCTTTTATTCCTGCTGTTACCATTAGGTGCAAAAGTCATTTGTCATGCCTCATGCATCTTCTGTTTTCTCTCCATGGTTGCACCAGTTACTTACAAGTTTATTGCGGTTTCTGTTTGTTTGAGATCAATAAAGTAATAAAGTGAGGAAACTCAGGCAGGCAGTGAAGCAGGGAGTCCGATCATGGCTCTGGTGTACTGAGAAAACTTTCAGCATAGTCCATTAGTGTAGCAGGGGATTATAGAGAGAAATAAGGGGAGTTCTTACTCTCATAACTGCGTTCTTTTATTCTGCACAAGGTTCCCAGATTTGACTTGAATGCCACTCATATAATGCTTATATTTATTAGTATGGTAAATGGGCCAATTATTTTAAGCAAATTATGTCCTCAATGTATCCAGCCATGAAATATGTAAAATAGAGACATAGAGATACAAGATATAAGAAACATTGTACATAGGAAAATGTTTCTTCAATGTACATAGTTCCCTTTAAAGTAGGCATCTCTTCCACTGTCCACAACCCTCCAACACCCTATCAGCTGCCTCGTTGTGTTGAAATGTAATTGTCATACACCTGTAACAACTATGAAATTATACAGATAAACCACAAATAAATATCAGCCGTTTCTGTAGAATCTTCATAACATCTTAATTTCATTCAACTGATGAAGTCATGGAGCTCAAACAACATGTAAAAGATCTCACTGTTAGAAGGTTTTGATCACAAGAAAAGAAAAGTTTCCAACAAACGTGTAATGCATCACGGAACACAGTAAAGGCCATCATCAACAAGTGGGGAAAATGGAGAGCCACATTACCAAGAAGAGGATATTCCTCTAAAATAGATCAAAAACCAACATGAAATCAAGGCCGCCAAAAGGCCTAGAGCAAACATTAAAGGAGCTGCAAGAATATCTAATAACTCCTGGTCACTCCATGCACGTGACAAGCATCTCTCATTCTTCACACTGGGTTATGCGGTAAAGTGGCTACATAGAAGCCATTTCTTACTTTTAGCATGCCTAAAAGTCATCCCAGCCCATGTGACAAAAATGTTTTGGTCTGATCACAAAAAAAGTAGAACGTTTTGTGCATAATTCTTAAAATAGTGCAAGGTCAAATAAATTGTGCAAATATCACATTAAAGCATGGTGGTGGCAGCATCATTCTATGGATCTGATTTTCTTTAGCTGGGACTTGGGTTCTAGTCAAAGGGATAATTAAATGATTTTGATGGTGTTGTTATGAGTTTAATTATTACTGATGTTAATCTTGACTTTCTTTACAAAGAAAGACCAGTTCAAAGGATTGTTTAGTCAGAGGCATGAATACACCAAAGTCATATCGCAATGTGATATGGAAATGCAGGGAAACAAGTATAATCAGTAACGTATCGGATTTAATCAGCATTTGTTAAAACGTTGGTACAATCAGTACGTAAGCAGATATGTGGGTCACCATAAATAAAAACCTCATTAAACTAAAACAATCCATTCAATAATTGTACATTAATTGGCTATTAGATTGTGAACATATACTGTATACTTGTTAAACATATTGTTCCAAAATGGAGTACGCAAGTACCATGGAGTACCACTAGTTTTTGGAAGTGTAGGTGTGGGAATAGTGAGGTCAGGCACAGATGTTGGGTTAGAAGGCTTGATTTCCCGTTCATCCGTAAGGTGTTTAATAGGTTTGAGGTTGAGAGATCTGTGCAGGAAGTTCTTCTACTCCAACCTTGGCACACCATGTCTTCATTTATGGAGCTGGCATAGTGCACATGGACGTGGTCATGCTGGAACAGGCTTGGGTATCTTAGTTCGACTGAGGAGAAACTAGATTGTGACAGCATACGAACACAATCTGTAAAATTGCTTGCTTCTACCTTTGTGGCAACTGTTTAAGGAGGAACTGCATATACATGTTATAGTCCACAAAGTATTAGCCACACAGTTTAATACTATAACAAAGTATAATACTAGTGAAGATTACTTCACAGATACACAAGTCCAAGCAAGTGCAAGAAGAACTCATCACTGAGCCTGCTCTCATGGTGGGAAAGATTGTCACGCTTCCTGCCACAGCACCGCAACTCAAGCAAATCACAAACGTAAGAGCTGTTAACATCTTCGAAACGCTCCGTCTTGATATCCTTCATCAGACGTTAATGTGCCTTGGGGTGCCTTGGGGTGCTCCTGGCTTGCACATCTCAATCTCAACCCAAGACAGCTTTCCTATACATAGCTATAACTAGGGACTTGGATTCCCTAAATAGCCATGGAAATAAAATTAAAAAATTTGAAGAAATATCATTACAGCTTCAAGATCACATCCTTTTGTTTAGGAAAGACTTTGAGAAAGCTCACGTTAGCCCTCGACTGGGAGAGATTGTACGTATTAGACCAAGGGTCTGTAAAGTGAAGCAGGAATTCTAACCAGCTCAGACCTGGTAGAACCTAGTAAACACTTCCAGGAATTGAAACATCTCTCTACCTGCATATGAGACTGGAATACAAGACGTGAGCCACTCCAGTAATGAGGTTGTGGTTGGCAAACTCCAGTATCAGCAAAACTATGGGATATTCACTAAGCCTTTTCCATGTTGCTGCTTCTTCACTGAGGCCCATCCAGTGTATCAGCAGGTCCCTCATGGCTTCAGGGAAGAGCTCGTTTGCTAGATCTTCTGCTGGAGGCAGGTCTTTAATGTGCTCGATATTTCTCATTTTAAATCCTTCCACCTGGTCACTCACAGTGCTGTTGGCCTCATGGAACCGTCGCCCCAGCCAGCTAGCCACAGTCTGTAGTAAAGGACTGGAGTAGATGGAGTAGCCCTGACAGTGAGTTTGAAGCAAGACCATCACAGCCTCTGACAGTTTCGCTTCATCTAACTGTCCATCAACCCAATATTCAACATAGTCCAGAAGTTTCACCATGGTCACTTCTTGGTTCCTGTCTACAGTTGATGTGCACTTCATCTTGTTTGCTATGCTATAAAGTCTCTCTGTTAGTACACTGTGGTGCTTAGACTCAACTGGTTCACCTAGGGAGCAGTAATCATGGTCTGCAGAAGAGGAATTACCAGCTTGGCCTGATGTTGAGTCTAAGATCACTTCCTCCAAATCTTCCACTGTGTCCTGAGAGTTTAACTGGTGCTCAGTAGATAGAGAAATATCACTAGATAAATGATTCAACCTCATTGGTTCCTCTTGATCACTTGTCTTTGGTGGTTCCACGTCTAACTGGATTCCAACGTTGTATATAGAGTGTAGTTGATCATCGTTGATCCGAGATTTCCACAAATCCTGAAAAGAGAAATAAGATGGAATCAAGATCCTCAGAAAACATACATTTCTAAGAAAATGCTAAAATCTGTATTCCTACATTTTCGGTCTGTTTTAAAGTTCAATAAGAAACCAAGTATGTGTAGCAGTCTGGGAAAACCTGTTTTTGAACATAGCTCAAAATGCTAAAAAGAAAAAGAGAGAAAAATTGTTCAGCTGTTGAACACATTATTAAAATGGACATGCGGTGGGCGGGAACAAAAGTTTGTAGATCACTGAAAAAGTTTGTAGATCACTTAAATGCTTGGTGAAGTTGCATTGTAAAAAAAACAACAAAAAAAAACAGAGCTTATAGTTATGTTTAAAAGTAAGTGTGATAAGTACTCACAGGATTGGGATTAAACATCTGCGTGCCCATAGGAAAACCACTTATTAGTGAGATTAATCAGAACAAAAAGGCTTTCGTTTGCTAGAGATCATAACGATAGGACTTTGGAGCATTGAAAAAAGGTCAGTTGGACAGGTCTAGGCGCAGCAATAAAATGAAGTCAGCTGATGACCTGAATGTACTGAATGACCAGGTTATCACACAAGTGGAGTTTTTCCTTCCCTGATGGAACAGACATATTCCAAAAGTGATTCCTGGAGCACAAAAAATCATTTTCACAAATGAACTGGCCACCACATTGCACACCATAATTAAAGATGAAGGCAGTCAAGAGAATTATTAGTGTGTGCGACTTTTACCCTGTCAGTATAAACATCGGTCAATAGAATTTTCATGGACACAGGACTGTGCAATAGTCTTGACCCAGTCCTCATTTCTTCATATTAAATTAAACGATGTGGATTAAATTAAAGAAAGGAAACAAATGTTTTACTGCAACAGGCTGCATAGTGCCTAAAGATGCTGGTTAAAACTGGTTGTTTATGTAACAACCTCAGCAGCAACCTCATTTCCCCTCTCATCTGGTCCAACCACTCAGCATTCAGCATCAGCCGTATACTAATCACCAGCCTGATCATCTGCCCCTGTGTCTCCATGGTTCATTCCTTGGTTGTTTTTTTTTATACTTGAATGATTCATAGTCACTGTGTGGCTTAACAAACAAAAGGTACTCCTCTGAGACTGCTCTGATACAGGGACTGGACTGAAAAAAATGAGGGCCTGAAAAAGTCCTTCAGGAATCCTGGAGAACTATTCCTCAATACTAGATTAAAAATAAATCATCTAAAACCTTAGTTGTGAAAATGCTTTAGACTTTGGCACAGCTCTGTATATCTAAATAATACATCATATTTATTTCACTGGATTAAATCCAAATCAATAAATAGCAGACACGCAAAACCATTTTCAGTTTGAGCGACGTCTGCATTTTCCGAAAATGTCAAATGGTTATCGTGGGAAATGTTTTCCCCGGCTATCACACACAGATTTAGACAAAAAGGGGGAAAAATATATGTAGGTGAAATTTAAACCTAGATAAGATAATAAATGATAAATGCTAAATTACTAAGCTTAGATGGGATTCTGCCAAATGAATGAGTCACAATAATACCATTTTGAAATATATTACGTGGAGATCTGTGATTTCCCAAATCAAAGGTGCTGCTACAATACAATTCTGTAAACTAGATGACAATCAGTGAACATTTTATTCCTTGAGGTGAAACTGCAGCTTTGTAATCAACTCTAGGCTTAATTCAGTTGTTGCTACATATTTATCTGACATGATATCTTTTCAGCTGCAGTGTGTGTATTCTTCCGGACGTTTCAGTATAAGACTTGCAAGAACAAGATATCCTTTCATCTCTCATCCAGTTTTGATTAAACATGATATTAACAAAATGAATGTTATGAAGACATCTATATGTTAATCTTATTCTGCTTTAGCTTATCACTTGTTATTCATTAACAGTGTAAAGACCTATCCAATGAAAAACATAGCACTTTTCTAATCTAAGTAAATACAAAGTACAGTTTTAAATGATAATTCTATTTATTAATTTCCTGCAGTCAAGTGTTTGCGATAACTGACAATGAGTCTTTCACATCGCTGTAAAGGAATTTTGGCCCAGTCTTTATTGCAGAATTCTTTTAATTCAGACATATTGGTGAGTTTTCGAGCAAGAGCGGCCTGTTTAAAGTCATACCACAGCATCTGATCTCATATCAAAGTCCAGACCACTTCAAAACTTTCATTTTATTTTCCGTTTTATCAGACAGGCTTTTTATTTTTTCACTTTGTCAGACAGGCTTTATTAAAGTGATTTCTTTATTCAACACATTTGGTAGTAATCAGGCCTGGGTGTGGCACCTGAGTATCTTCAATTTGCTAGGGAGCATAATGAATGGACTGTGAAGAAAAAGGGTTGAAGAAGACAGGCAGATGAAGCAATGCACCCATCATGCCTAGTGCCTACAGATACCAGCCTTTGGGGGCAGGGCTATGATCTGGGGTTGCTTCTGTTGGTAAGATCTAGGTTCTCTCTTTTTTATTATTATTCTTATCTTATTTTTTTCTTTCCATGCTATCACAGGATCGTCTGACTAGATAACTGCCGGATACCTGGAGCTATAGGCGCTCCTAATAAAGTGATCAGTGCATTCAGTAAACGTGTAGACTACCTGAAACGACTCCAAGACTGACAGCTGCTCGTGTTTGCTGTAGAGCTCAAAGGCCACTCGAAAAACCCCATGAACACAGTAGAACCACAAACTGTTACTGGAACAAGGAACTCGTAAACCCTGGAACCTAAAGTCTGCAGATCACAATAACAGTATCTCATTAATAGCAAAATCCACCTGAACACGTCACAGGTTCAGGCTGTTTAAATGAGCTCAGAGACGTGATACCTGAGGAGAAAGCCAGTTTGGTTGCGAGGCCTTTTTTTGCAAACTTGGCATGGTATCTGGGATGGTTCTCAGTGCGGACGTCCGTGTTTAGGAAGAGATCAGCTCCGAGGAAGAGAGGGATTGCTGGCTCCTTAGTGAATAAAGACATTGATTGGATCACTGGGTCCTTACCAAACAAAGCAGTTAATTGTACACAACCTTTACAAAGTGACATGCATTCTGTTACAAATAAACAAAACAAACAAAAACACACTTTTACCTCATTTGTGCTCGGTTTGCTCAGCTGAAAGGAATCATCACCAACTAGATACAAGTATCGAATTCTCCTTTTGCTGGTTTCCCAGTATGGGAAGTTGGTGACTGAGACAGACTTACTGGTCATTACTGTATAGTAATTATTAATGGATTCTTTCCTGGGTTACTGTCAGGAATATTTTCTCATGTATTAGGTTCATACACCTTCACAGGCTTTTGTTAAATTGGTAGGCCAACTATTGGAAATAATGAAATTATGCATAAGGAAATTATGACGGAATTGGCTTCAGAAACTGGCACACAATTCAAATATATTATAATGTATATAATATGTACATTATATGTATTATAATATATAAATATAATTTACAATGGAGCCATATTTCATTTGACAGATCCTGAACTTCTGGGTCACTTCACCCTCCAGGTCTTTTAAGGAGAAAAAAACAACAACTTTAAACTCCAAACTTTGCCAAATAGTACAGAAGATTATTATTTTATATATCCTGGTGTTTATAAACTGATTCCAGTTCTGTTCTGTTCAAGTCTGTTCCAAGAAGTTCAAGTTAAAAACGTCCTTATTTTAAATGCACACTGTATGACGGAGCGCGTAAATAAAATAACGTTTCAGTTGAACCTTCGCTGTTTAAAAAGCAAACAGAGAGGTGATATAAACACAACAGAAAGCCAAAAAAAATACAATGAAACAGCTGACCAAACGCTGCACGTTTACTCAATCCGGTTCCGTGATAGTGCGCATGCGCACATGTTTGTTTTGTTTGGTTGTGACTTCTTCTTCAATGCTTTCTTTTTCCCTGGAAGCTTTGCATCCAGTTTGTTTCAACAGCGCCCTCTTGCTGATATCTATAAAATTGCACATTTCTTTCCTTCGTCTTGTTACACGTATCTGCCAGAGAGAGAGAGAGAGATAGAGAGAGAGATCTTGTGAGATGTTCCTGGTCTGCAAAAATAATCCAAGGAAAGTAAATTGGTGAATTGGTGACAGGGTCATGGGTGGCCAAGGGGAGTGAAGGCTAACACTCAAATGTAGATCAAATTAAGGTATTTCGGAGATATTCTCAAAAAAAATGGTTTGAGACACTCATTTAGTCACTCTTTGAAACCACAAAAAGTGAAAGCATGAGTGAAAGTGAGCACAAAAGCATCTCAGTATGCACAAAGCATCAAACCTAAAGGTGGATCATCTACAACAGCAGAAGAACACATTGGGGTTCAACTCCAGTCAGCCAAGAACCTGACTCTGAGATTGTTATGAAAAAACAAATCACCTAGTTTTTTCTTATTAAAGAAAAAAATCACCTAGTCTTTTTCCAGTCTTCAACATACAGTATCAGCAAAAGTCCATATCACCAGGGTAGCTTAGATTTTGTGTTCATTTATTTAAGGCCATGGTGATAAAACACTCATAGCACTGACACATTATAAGCAGTTATTGAGAAGGTGTATGTGAAAAACCATGTACTGTACCATGTAACAAAATATGGATAAGATTGTTTACGTTCTTAATCAAGAGCAATAGAAATAAATACACTAAGCACACACTGAACGGTCAGTGACCAATGACACAAAGTTTGTGTGGTTTAAAAGAAAGAGCTGGAGGTCTGTAAACACACAAACAAACACTTCATACACTCGACTTACTTTCTGTCTATTCAATTCAATGAATATCAATATCTGAGGCTTATTAGTTAATGTGATAATGTGAATATGACTTTACATTACAGCCATTACATTTCACTTTGTGGGTATATATACACTGTATATATATATATATATATATATATATATATATATATATATATATAATAAGCAGTGTGATGAATGAATGATTAGTTAACTGTGCTGTTTAGACCTTTTTTTTATCTAATCCCTTTAAGATACTGCCACCTACAGGTAAAGTGTAGTAAATGCCAGTGTTTTAGTTAAAATTACAATTCAGTCAAAAGTTTCTAACACACTTTTGCTTATAAAGTTGAAGTTGTCACCAAGCAGCTGGTTACCCATCATGGACCGTCAGAGGGCTCATAAACTAACATACTCCTTCTTTGTATGGTTATTATTATTATTATTATTATTATTATTAATAAAAGTTTACATTCAGTTCACAGTGTCTCTCACTGTAAAAAAGCTTTGATCTTTAAAGCGACTTAATGAATTTGATCTAGACACTGTAATTGTCACTGGTGATCCCAGTTCTGATGAATAAATCTACCCAGTGTTACCAGTTTAGTGGTTTTGACTCTAGATTTGGTCACTGTTTAGAAACTTTAGCATTTTTTTTTAATATGCCTCTTGTCCATTCAGATTACTTGGTTGGAACTAAATGTTGCATAATTACTTACTAAAGACCATGATTGTCCCACCCAAATTTTTTTTTGTTCTTTAATATACTCACTTCTTAATGACTCCATCAATAACTATTTACTTTATATCTGCTTTATAAACATATAAATAGTCACATTACATAATCCTAAAATAATAATGGACAGCTGTGGCTAATAATTTTGAGAATGACACAAATATTAATCTTCACAAAGTCTGCTGCTTCAGTGTTTTTAGATCTTTTTGTCAGTTGTTACTAATCATACTAAAGGTATAATTAAAGGCATTTCATAAGGGTCAAAGGCTTATATTGACAATTACATTACGTTTATGCAAAGTGTCATTATTTGCAGTGTTGACCCCTCTTCTTAACGAACTGTGCAACTCGATCAACTTCTGGGCCACATCCTGACAGATGGCAGCCCATTCCTTCATATGCATGGGGTTTTTCAGAATTTGTGGGTTTTTGTTTGTCCCCACCTCTTGAGGACTGACCACAAGTACTCAATGAAATTAAGATCTGGGAAGTTTCCTGTCCATGGACCCAAAATTTATATATTTTGTTCGTACAGCCACTTAGTTATCACTTTTGCCTTATGGCAAGTTGCTCCATCATGCTGGAAAAGGCTTTGTTCATCACCAAACTGTTATTGGATGGCTGGGAGAAGTTTTTGTACCATACCTTATTCATGGCTGTGTTCTTGGGCAAAATTGTGAGTGAGCCCACTCTCTCTTGGCTGAGAGGCAACCACACACATAAATGGTCTCAGGATGCTTTACTGTTGACATGACACAGGACTGATGGTAGCGCTCACCTACATACATTTCAAGAAGGGTAGCAAAGAAGCCACATCTCTCCAGGAAAAATATCAGGGACAGACTGATATTCTGCAAAAGGGATTGGACTGCTGAGGACTGGAGCGAAAGTCATTTTCTCTTTCTTTTTGTTGGTGAGCACTACCATCAGTCCTGTGTCAGTCTTTGTAAAAATTAATATTGGTGACATTCTCAAAGCCATTGGCATGCATTGATACTGTATGCGAGTAACCATGACGACTCAGTTAATATGTAAATTACATCAATGAGGTCATCTAGTGACGGAACAAATAGTCAGGGGCTATATTTCCGTGGAAAGGGTCAGCAGCAGCAACACGGGTTCTAATGTCTTCTATAAGGATGTTTTTGTACAGCTGTGTAGAGATGGTGAGCTACATTGCTGGCCTGCTGGTGAACTTGGTGAGGAGCGACACTTCCGGTGTGTTCTCGTGCTCAGCGCTCGCTCTCGCGCTGCGATTTGGGACGCGGCCCGGGCGCGGAACGCGCTCAGCCAATCAGGGAACGCGCGCGCCTTTGTATTGCCCTTTGACCCCGTGCGGGCTCACTCGAACCCTAACAAACATGGAGGTGGATTTCGGAGACAGTGAGCTGTTCGACCAGTTTGAAGCGGACGCTCCTGTCGCCACGCACATCAGGTTTACCGAGGAGGACGACGAGCAGGACGGAGCTGCGGACCTGCAGGAGAGGCTGGACGAGCGTGAGGACACCGTGACGCGACTCAAGGCGGAGAATATCCTTCAAAGGCTAGGGCTATGCTAAGCTAAGCTAAGCTAGTGAAATGAGAGAGCGCGTGACAGGCGTTATGTTTAGTGTTCGTTTTTTTTATATTTAAAAATATTAAGAGGAGAGAATGCGCGCGCGTAGCACTGCTTGTCAACGGTCTCACTTAGCTTTAGCTCAAATAACTGACACCAGAACGGCGTGAGAGTGAGTGAGAGTGAGTGAGAGTGAGCGAGAGCGCGCGAGAGCGCTATGCTTCCGTCCTGATTCATTCATACTCATCATTTAGCCGATTCTTCATCACTGCTTTCATATCCTTTATTTCTAACCTTCAAGTTTACATAAGTATTACTAATACTAAGTAAATCTCGCGCACGATAGGGATATGAGCAGGAACGACTTTCGATTTCGTTTCCTCTTCACAGCTTCACTACATCCTGGGCATTAAAGTGACAGCACATCTTCACCTCTCTCTTAAATTAAACATTAAATACTCAATCTGACCTCAGGTCATGTCAGACACAGTGTGTTGGCTTCCAAAACAAATAAATCTTATCTTATACTAGTAAAATACCAGGGTGAGACGGGGAAAAAAGTTCGGCACTCCCGCTGTAGTATTTATTTGAATAAAATTGCATCATTTTTCGACATACTCTTGTTGTTTTTCAGTACATTTTGTCCATCTGTCAACAAGCTTTCGTATTTCCTGATTAAAACATTTTTTAGGCTGAGCTACTTCATCAGAAGTAAGTCTTTGTCCTTGAATGGCTGCTTTCAGGGGACCGAACAGGTGAAAGACTGATGGAGTGATGTGAGGGGGACTATAGGGAGGACGTTTTAATGTTTTAACACCTTAAAATGGAGTCAGTGTGGGAAGAAATGTGCGGACGTGCACCGTCACGCGAGATCACAACACACTCGGATAGCAGTCCTCTGTGTTTAATCCGAAGTTTAAGCTTCAGCTCTTCTCACTGTGACGAGCGCTGTTGATTGCTGAACTTTTTTCCTGATAATGTTCCGATACTGGTCTTTTGAGATTCACAGAAAACTGTAAGAATTGATGATTTTTTTCAGCTAATGTTTGACTTTTTAACTTTTTTCTTGATTGGTGATTAAGGATGTCTCCATTCCATACTCTGCCGTTCACTCTCAGGCTCGTAGTGATGAATCCATGTCTTGTCATCAGTAATGATTCTTTGTAAAAAAAAAAAAAATAATAATAATAAATTCACTTTCCTAAAAGTATCCATTCAAGTTGTGTTTGCAGATATCCAAACGCTTATGTTTATGCTCTTCTGTGAATTGTTTTGGCACCAGGTACACCCTCGGATCACAGAAAAGAAATTTCTGCACGCTGCTCTTCTTTCAAATCCAAAATTACAAATAAACTGATGTAACACATTCGTACCTGCACAGCAGTGACTGGGGAGACGGTGGCCTTAAACGGAGAGCATCGATAAGACGGTGCAGCCAGCAAAAGTTTTAATATAACTGGAGTCCGGATCATTTTTGATTCTTTGCGTAAATCATTCCTGGTTACACTCTCATATGGAAATGGAATGGCTTCTTTGGCAGCTTCTGGGAATGAGCGTTTAGTTTATGAAGAAACCAGCGAGAATATAATGTTTGACTGGAGCAGGTCCAGGTAGTGAAGTAGTCCAGAGTACTCGCACAGTATTCCGAGATGCACGAAGGCTCCCGCGTCTTTCCGTGCCGCAGTGGGAGAAAGGCGCTATTCACCCTCTTCTGCATAAGTGAGCCTGTGATTGGCAAGAAAAGTGCTTTCAACTGTGAAACCTGTATTTATGTAGATTAATAACACTGGATATCATCATAATTACTTACTGAAGTTACAGTAAACATTCTTTATAACTGTTTCTTTTGATTAAAATCACTCTACATTCAAGATCATAGTGATCTCTCTGTACAGCCACATGTGTTTTAGATCAACCATACCGACGGTGAGCCTGGTTCGAGGATGAGGGCTAGAACAAGGGCTAGAATAGGTGTATATGTGAAATAGTGTATAAATCCTGCCATATGACATGACTGAGTTCTTTTTGTTTTCACTTGTAAGACTTTATTGATTGACTTTCAGGATTGTCCGGTTTTCTCCTTAATTACTTGTTCACATGAGGAACTGAAGAGAAAGTTACATTTCCTAAGTCGTCCTAAGTAAGTGTTTTTTTTTTTTTGTTTTTGTTTTTTGAATTTACATATATACAGCCATAATATTAACTCCACAAAAGTTTTCGGTTCCCTCCATGCCACTGGGACAGTTCTGACCCTTTGAGTCATGACCGTATAAGACCTGTGGGGTGTGTGGACAGGACAGTCTTGCCGTTGGTCCCCGCAGGCATAAACGTGCCCTTTGTGCCCGTGATCATGTCTTCAGTTTACTGATGTATAGTTGTTGAATGTTGTTCAGTTCACCTGTAAGTGGTTGTAATGTTATGGCTGATCTGATTTTTTTAATAATTGTATTTATTTTTTACTTTTTGGTTGTTTGTTTTTCAAATATTTTAAGATGGTACAATTGAGTGAGTGAATGCGCTCTTGTGAACTCTGTTCCAGAGGTATCAGCGTGATCAATTCAAAACTCGATGGTCCTCTCTGTCAGATTCTTTTCGGAAACAACAGCATCTCAAAGTAAGTGTCACTTTTATTAATTTTTATGCTTCCTTGAATAGCGATGAAAATGTTTCCGCTCTGAGGTTTGTGTGTGAACGTGCTGTTCAGACAGTGTCGGCAAGACATCGAGGACCACATCCTCAGTCTGATTCAGCAGCACCAGCACCAGCAGAATAATGTCCAGGATGCGTCGGCTTTACACCCGCAACCACAGGTACGATCCTCAGCTCCTGCGGCTTTAGGTAAGAACGCAGGCTCGGTGCTGCGCTGGAACCAAGTATAATGTTTAGAGCCTGAACTTATCTTTAAATCTCATCCATGGTAAAGTTAAATATTTTTGTTCAGCTGCACGTAGACTGTGGAATTCTCTCCCAGAGTATCTGAGGATGTTACAGACTGTAGATGCTTTTAAATCTGGTCTTTTTATCAGAGCTTTTGGGTCGAATTCATTTGTAGCACTTTATATTTGATGTAAATCTCAAAGTGCATTATAAATAGAATGTATTATTATTTTTATTATTAGCCAATCAACGATGGTGTCTTTAAAACTTTAATATACAGTCATGTGTAAAAGTTAGTACCCCTTTTCATCTTGATCTTTTGTGTAAAACAATAAAAATCATCTGATCATAGCGGGTCTCAGTATTGGGGGGGGAAATACCATCTCAGACTGAATTGAGGTTTTTGGGCATTTGCTTATACACAGCTCTTTTAAAGTCCTGCCAAAGCACTGAGGTCTGGATTTTGACTAGGTAATTTGGACCAAGCTTACAGAGGAGATCATAGTTGACTCAGTGATCGCCATGTGCCCAAGTCCTGTGACTGCAAAACAAGCCCAAATTCTCACCCCTCCTCCGTGCTTGAGGTGGTTCTGCTGAAATTATGTTTAGTTTTCCCCCCCAAACACATCACATTGCATTAACAGTTCCACTTGGGTCTCATTTTCCTGTAGGACATTTTTGCCAGCGGTCTTGTGCTTTCTTTAGATGCAGTTTTGTGAACCTGATTGTGCTTCCATGTTTTTGTTACACAGAAGAGGTTTCTAATGGCAACACATCTAAACAAAATGTATTTAAGTCTTCGTCTGAGGCCTGTAGGGTCTGAGATGTGCGGTAGCTTTTAAAAAAAAAAAAAAAAAGTTTGGTACTTCTCTGAGCATTAAATGGTCTGACCTTGGGGTGAATATGCTGGGACGTCCACTTCTGAGAAGACCGGCAACTAATCTTTCTCACTGTAGAACGTTGAACTCCAAGTAATTTGAAAATGGTTTAATAACTCTTTCCAGATTGATGTGCAGCAACAGTTTCTTCATTGCTTGTGTCTTTCCGTCTGCTTTTATAAAGATTTGCACACCTGCTGACGATCAATGAACAAGAACTTGAACTCTTAAATCCTGTAGAAGCAGTGTAGGGTACTTGGTATTACCCGCAAGTGATAATAAATATAATAATGATTATAAATAAATAATGGCACGGTAAAAAAAGTAAAATAATGTCATTTGAAGTTGTATTTGTAATTTGTCTATTTATTTATTTTTATTTATTTGCGTGTGATTCGTTTTCAGAACTCAAGTTTTGTCATTGAGGAAATCCAGGAAACAAATGCAGCACCAATGGAAAAACACGTTCGAGATGCTTTTTGTGTGAGAGTTCAACACACACACACACTTTTCTGTGCTTTCTTGAATAAAAATCTGAATCTTTGGAACACTTTTCTCAGGAACGCTCATGCTTTGTCTCTGCCTGTGGTTGTTGTGCAGGTGGTAGGGAGCGTGCTTTACTTCACCACCTTCTGTCTGGATAAACTCGGTCAGCCCCTTCTCAATGAGAATCCTCAGCTGACAGATGGATGGGACGTTCCCAAGTATCCTTAACATCATGTTTGTATACACACTTATTTCACACTTGATTCGACCAACCTCTGTGTGTGCGTTGTTTTTTGTTTGTTTTTTTTAGTCAATTATTTATACCTCTTAAATGTACATGTGTGCCTTCCTGAATGACATCTTCACAAGGTATCAGCAAGTGTTTGCCCAGATCATGGCGCTGGAGGGGCAGGAAGTGCAGATCAAGGAGAAGAGGTACGGAATGCTGTTGGCCAGATGTGGCACAGCTGCTTTGGCATCAGGATTTCTATGAACAATGTGGAGATAACAACTGTTTTGCCCTGGTTTGTTGGATTATTCCAATTGAGGCGGTTTGTGTTTCATGCAAAGTTTGTCTGTCTTTCAGTTACTAATAAGAGAAGGAAAGAGACTAATAGAATTACAGTTAAACCTTGGATTGTGTGAGGAGTTCGTTCTAGAAACGTGCTTGTAATCCAAAACAATCGGATATCAAAGTGAATTTCCCCCATAAGAAATAATGGAAACTCTGATGATTATTCCACAACCTAAAAATATTCATATAAAAATAATTTACTCCAAAATATAAAGTAAAAATAAAACAAATTATCCCCCACTTTACCTTTTGAAAAGAATCATGGCTGGAGTAAGGGAGATGAGAGAGGAGAGGAGGAGAGCGGGGTTATTGTGTAGGACAACGTTCACGCGCACACACACTAATGGAAACACTGTTCTCTGTAGGCTTCCTGAAATATTTTCTTTTTGTGCGACTTTAACAAGGAACCTCTCTTGCTTTTGCCTCCTTTTGAGGATTTCACGGAAATGTGACGTTGCATTGTCGTTAAACAGATTCATCTCAGCCTTTTTAACTTTTTAACCTTTTTTTTTTTTTTTTTTTTCCTTCATGGAGGCCGTTGTTGCAGGACAGTTACTAAAGAACAGTCACTACACTTGGACGCACAAGGGGGAAAAAAAATGCATTCTGCGTGCACACACACGGTCACAATGTTATAGTAAACAGTACACACACACACAAGTCTTGCAATTCAAGATTTTTACCTTATATTGAAGTGCAGTAACTGCAGTGTAACCACTGGGTGGTGCAGGGGGGAGTAGAAATGCACCAATAGCAATTTTCTTGCCCTATACTGATTTCAAATTGATTAATAAATAAAAAAAAGTCTGACTTGCCGATTACGATTTAACTGCGTACAAAGATTTTTATAACTTTTCTTTAACTCAACATTCCTTAGTATGTTTATAATAAACAATGTCCTTCAACCAGCTGGACTGTTGATTTTTAGTGTCGCTTGCTGCTGGAGTGCAGGTATGCTGCCCCCCCCTGCTCCCGAGACTCACGGCTGTGTAGGGTGGCTGCGAGATTTAAACTCCCAAAAACTTTGTGTGTGTCGCGCTACTCTGTAGTGTGTGAGCGATCGGTTCTGAATACGTGACGCTGATCACCGGTCATGGCCGATGCGGGCAGCATCACTACCTCACAGCTTCACGGTTCCTGTTTCGATCCTGAGCTCAGGTTACTGTGTGTCATGTCTGTTTGGGTTTCCTCCTAAGAAGGTGCCAACCAGGCGTGTGTGTGTTATTGATGCTCCTGTGTGAGGAAGTTGTTCTTTGTGGAAGGTGAAATATAAGGAATAGAAGATGGAGTTACAGTTACCTCCCTGAGTGTTTTATTCCTCTTATGTCCGCATCAGAGTTTATATCCGTTTGTAGTTAAAGCCATTGTTGTGGATTTTTGTTGTTCCCGGCTTCAGACCACTGAAAAATGCACTGAGACACTGGAGACTCTTCTATAAAATATTGAACAAACACCTGCTTATATAAAGCACCAACAATTCCACATCTCTATGTTAAAGTGTGAATTATTTTATTATTATTTTTTTTATTATTATGGTTATTGCCATTGTTCCAGACCTAAACCGTGCTGCTTTAACTGCGATGCTGATGACCACCAGCTACGAGACTGTCCAAAGGTAATCATTTTAAACATGGTGGCTGTCGTAGTAAAAGGTTTGAATAGATGGATAATTACAAATTTATAAAAAAAAAAAAAAAAAAGAATTGTGCATTTAAAATTTTTTTTTTATTTTTATTTATTCCCCCGGCAGCCCAAAGACATGGGACGAATCAATGCGAAGAGGAAAGAGTTTGCGCAGGTTAACCAGGGCAACATTCAGAGTAACCAGCGCTACCATGTGGAGGAGGTGGAGGAGCGCTTCTCCAAGTACAAGCCGGGAATTGTGAGGTGACTAATAAGTACATTTTACTAAAAAGACTAAACACACCAAGCGTTTTTTTTTTTACTCTGTATCTGAGAGTCGAAGTAGGAAAATAAAGATAAGTTGATTTGGTTAATTCTCACAATTTCAGTTTTTTTCTGTCATTATGCAGCTTATAGCACTGACCGGCACTTTTAAAAGCAATATAGAATAACTATGGTGTATACATTTATACATATTGTTGTATGTTTTGCAGTAAGGATCTCCAGGATGCCCTCGGCATTGTTGCTAACACACTTCCACCGTTTATTTATCGTATGAGAGAGCTTGGTTATCCGCCCGGCTGGTTAAAAGAAGCAGAGATGGAAAACTCGGGCCTGACGCTCTATGATGGTAAAAGTAAGAAGAAAAAAAAACTATTTTCTTTGTTGAGAATATAATGTATATGCGGCATGGCCCACTGATCATGAAATAAAATTTTGTGCAATATTTTTTCCAAGCCTCAGGAGAGGCGGACTCGAACGGCCCTAACCAAACTGTATGCTATGACGTCTCGAAGCTCGTGGATTTCCCCGGTTTTAACGTGTCGGCGCCCTCCGGTGTTCGAGATGTAAGTGCTCAGTAGTGTTGGGTGGCTTTTTGTAAAGTTTGTGTGTGTTCTATGATCTAGTATAAAGGGGACTAGGCAGTAGAGGTGATGGATTCAGTTATGGATTGCAAATCTTTAGTTTGGTGATTCACATATAGCCTCCATAATCGATGGATAAACCGATCGATCTTCCAATGACAAGTTTTCAGTTTGATCGGCTGTTCGGCCTCAGACGTAACCGATTCTGTACGCATTCTGAGTGGCGCAACAGAAACACATTTTTATGGCGGTACATTATCAAAACTCGCGCATGTTAAAATTCCTTATTCTGCGTTTGTTTCTAAACTCTAAAGTAAATTAGTCTCAAAGCCACTAATGACACACGCTTACAAACCACACACTGGTCACAAAACACTGCATATCCGTGTTAGAAGCTGCATGTGCATCTGTGCGCTCACCGTCAAGTTGAGTTTAGTGACTTTCGAAGTCTAATGTTAGATATATATATAGATATATATATATATATATATATATATATAATTTTAATTTTATTTTCCAGGATTATCGGTCATTTGGTTCCATCCCGATGCAGCCACAACACTGGAAGGCAACGTTTGCTGCTCAGTTGTCAGATATGTATCCAGCGGTAAAACGCATTTCCTTTCAGTTTCTAGATGAGGATTTTTAATTCATATTTGTGTGTCAATCTTGACCACTTGTTTTTTTGTCAGCAGCCCGAGTCCATGTCTATGAAAAGGTGCCACGACTCGCAAATGACACCACAGCAGACCAAGAAGCGACGCACGAACTCGGACGCCTGCGGGAGCTCAGATATGGACACAGACTCGGGTACGGCAGCGTTGTTTAAATAAACTCTTGACTTCCTGCATAGTTGAATGATTAGTTAAAGTTGTTATAAATAAACTTAAAATTTTAATTTTAGTTATCTGTGTAGTTTTGTTTTAAAAAACATTAAGAGTGAAAAAACATGAGATGTTTGTGTGTAAACAGTTTGTCTTACTACATTGGGGCTGTGTGTGTGTGTGTGTGTGTGTGTGTGTGTGTGTGTGTGTGTGTGTGTGTGTGTGTGTGTGTGTTTATTTTTTTTGTGTGTGTGTGTGTACACGTGTGTATTGACAGATTTTGACACTCCAGTACGAGACCGATTTGACGATTTCCAGTTTCAGCCTCCACTACCTCCAGATTCTCCACGCATTAGCACACCTCCACCCTTACCCCTGGGGACACCTCCGGTCACGCCCACCCCGCCACCTCTCCCTAAAGGCACACCCCCTCCGACACCTCCCACACACCCAGGATCTCCGGTTCTACCGGGGCGGGGCGGAGCCGGTGGGGAGGAGTCGGAGGATGGGCTGACCTTGGAGGAGCTGGAGGAGCAGCAGCGGCTGCTGTGGGCGGAGCTCGAGAGCGCCGATAACGGCAACAGTGACTCCACCAGCACGCCTGGCGTGGCCTCGCCCCGCTCGTCTCCGTTACCCGAGGCGGATCAGGGCGTGCAAGAATCCGAGTCGAAGGCAGAGGAGCCCTCTGAGCTCGACCAGGAACTTTCAAGCACAGCTGCTTCACTTGTCGAAGTACCTGTAAGTGGTGCCGAAGAGGACAAAAGCAACAACGGTCATGTGAGTGACTCTCTTAATGAGGACACAGGTGGACAGTCGTTTGATGAGCTTATAGTTCTGGACGAGGTTACTCAGGGTAGTGATTCCGACCTCGAACAGAGCAGAGTTAACGAAACTCCTGAAGAAAAGAGCGAACCTGTGTCGGACGCGCAAGCGGACGAAAATGACGAAGAATCTGTTGTAAAGAAAATAACAGGCGTTCCACACCGAAGCAAGTTCGCAGAAGGTATAATCCCTTTTGAGGACACGCCAGAGTTCACGGAGGTCGCCGAGGCGACTGGGGTTTACCTGAGGATTCGAGGCTTGCTTAAAGAATCTCCTCGAAATCAGGCGAAAAACAAGAAGCAAACTTCCTGAGTCCCGAATCGTCTCTATGTACGAGTAGAGAATACTTTCTGTGAAAATGAACTCCTCTTTTTTGTTACAGGATGATCCCATGAGGTTATTGTTGAACACCTTCTGTCCAGTCTGATGTCAAAATCCTGGCCATCCTTGTTTTGGAAATTTTATACAAAATAGCAATCCTGTCTTTTTCTCCTACATCACTGAATTTGACCTCAGAAACAAAGGTCATTTAATTTGCTCGTGCTTTTATAAATCCACAGACGGCAACTTTTGTAAGCGATGGTTTAGACTAGTGTTTTATGTAATGTACAGTTTTATAAAAACAATCTCCTTTTTTTTTTTTTTTGTCCTCTTAGACCCACGTTTCTAACAGTCTGGTAAAATTTCACTTACAATCACGTCTCTACGAGTTTCTTTCCCATTGGCCATCATTACTGGTATGTGTTTGCGGTTGTTGTTTTTTTTTGGTTTTTTTAACACTAAATTATTTTTAAGCCTAGATTTTTACAGGGTTTGTCCTGAACTTGTTTTATTCCTAAATTTTTGAAGGCCACGGTTCAGCTGTTTGAGGGATTAAAAAAATATAAAAAAAAATAAAACTATCTCGTTTGACTTTTACACTTGAGCGGCGGTCTCTCCGTTCATAAATTAAAGGACGCCACACATTTGCTGTTAATATAAAACATGAGTAAACTGGCATGATGGTGCAGCAGGAAGCGTTGTCCCCTCACAACTCCAGCTCGCTGTAGTCTCTCTTCTACTGGGGTGCCGTAATCCTGACCAGAGATCCCCAGTTTCTTCCTAAACATGATGTAGTAGTTGGATAGCTTACATTTAATTACCGTGTGTGAATCGGAAAGAGTGACCATGACCAGGATAAAGTGACTATTCAAGCTGAATGAACAAATATACAGTACAGTCAGTACATGTTTTTTTTTTTTTTTTTTTTTTTTTGCTCACCTGTGTGTGCTAAAATTGGAAATCGCGGATTTTTAAAGCAATACATCAACAAACATTTAATTTTGTTTATGCTAAATAAAGGCCTGTCGCAGCAGGTACTTCGGGTTAGCAGTTTACTTTAGCTATATGTGATGATGATGTCTAATCCAGTGTGTTCATCCTAGGGTTAGGAAACTTACCAAGCACGGGGAGAACAGAACAAACACCACGCACACACAGACCCATGGTGGGAATTGAACCCTTGACCCTGGAGGTGTGAGGCCACAGTGCTGCCAATATGTTGTCCGACGGCCAAAACATGGTATTGGTGCTAAAATGTGTCCCACTTAGGTGAAAAGGTGAATTTTCAGATAGATTCATATAACGCCACTTTTCACAATACTGCTTCTTATTTCCTGATCCATGCTTCTGTGTTGTTTTGTTGTTTTTTAAATATATGCATGCTCATTTATATTTTTATCAGATAAAAAGAAACACCTTTGCTGAATACAATTTAATGCCCTTTTATGTAGTGTCTGTAACTTTTTTTTATTATTATTATTTTTTTAATTCAAATCTTTCAATGATCGTAATTGTCATTCAGATGCACCTTGGCCAATTTAGATTTCACATAAAAAGTCATGAACCTGAAAACGTGTATTATTATACAATGCAAAATCGTTAAAATATTGCAACATAAATTTGACATGGTTACGGACACTACAGATTTTTTACTACTTAAGCTTTTTCCAAAAAAACAGTTTAATCAACAATTTTACAGGTCATATGCTTCTAAAAGCTTACACCAAGTTTATCAATACTCAAAGAAATATGAATAATCTGCATTTTAAATTATCAATGTTAAAAGCGAGGTAGTATAACGCTTTGATTTTTGCGACACATAAAATCACCTCTCCAAAACGGCTGAAGTCAGCAACGTAACATTTTTAGGGAAGCAAGATTGGTCACTTCCATGTTGCACAAACTATAGAAGTAGCTTTGTTAGCAAACACATTTTCTGTATATATTTATAACTTAAATATTTTTTTTTAAATCAGCATCAATACTGTGTTTTTGCCGTATGTATTTAAATAATTAACGTCTGTTCTTAAAGTTCGTCCAGTTTTAGTATGTGCGGGGCCGTAGCACAAACCTGTTCTTAAAGTCGCTATAACGCCATGTGATTTATAAACGAGAAGGCTTGAACTTTTATGAGGAAACCTGAGGTCACCTAAACAGAAAATAAACAAAACAGAGACAACCTGCCCAAGTTGTGCCATCAGCAAGGATCACTAGAAGGGTAAGAATGACATTAAAGCAATAAAGTAAAAATTGTTTGAAATTTATATACGGGAGAACCTGACCTGTTTTGGGTAACATCAGATAGTGGGATGATGTTCAGTATATTTACAGCATGCAGCGGGGCTTATTCAGATCAATTTAAAGAAAGGCTCCATCTATAATTGCGTCCCTCTACTTGTTCTACTAGTTTGCATGTTAAAAAAAAACAACAACATGCAAACTGCTGATGGAATACTTCAGAAAGGAGTAGTTTATTAGTCCTATGTAGAAAGTCATTGACTCAGATGTGGCAAAACAGAGAAAAGTGTTTAATTTTATTCAATTCAATTTTATTTGTACAGCGCTTTTAACAATTGTCATTGTCACAAAGCAGCTTTACACAATCAAAAGAATTAATTAAGTTTGTATAGAATGTGTATGAATCAAAATGGTCAGATAGTCCCTGGTGAGCAAGCCGAGGGCGACAGTGGCAAGGAAAACTCCATGAGATGGTAATAGGAAGAAACCTTGAGAGGAACCAGACTCAACAGGGAACCCATTCTCATCTGGGTGATAACAGAAAGCAGAAATCGATCTGCAGTCATACAGTGTGTTAGGTGGCAGACAGATCAGCTATAACAGTTGATGTTAATTGATGTTAATATGGAGTCCAGGTAGTTATTGGAGACTCAGTTAGACTTGTAGGAAAGTCCAGTCCTGAACTATCGAACTGTCAAGTCCACAGAGAAACAACTGTCAACACCAGTCGAGGCCAGAACCGTCTTCTAGGTAGAGTGAACCGTCCCCAGACACCAGGCGCATCCCAAAGAGACACACGGGGCATCCATGTGACGAGATCTCCAACCAGAAGCGGGGCACCAGGATGGGTCAGAC
>JAQMYJ010000014.1:6765758-6781157 GCA_030014305.1 Clarias laeviceps | reverse complement strand
AAATGTGTCGGTATAAGATCTAATATACAGGTTGATGAATTTGCAGAAGAGATGAGTGAAATTAGTTCATTCTCTTCTCTTTAAGCTTGTCTTCCTTGTCTAAATGAGCAAGGCTAAACTGTGGGAACTATAGGAGCATGGTGCAGTAGAGTTTGTGTAAAAAACTTTTGGCTTTCTAGGCAGGCATCAGTGTTTTATATCTGATTTATGAAGCTATTTATGTCACAAGGGTTAAATAACGCTGAAAATCATTTACCCATACCTGCATCTTATTTTTATCCCCAGTGTAGTCACCTGACGGTTCCCACCCAGCAGCTAGCGCTTCCTTGTCATGCCACAACCTATTCTGTCAGTGTAACATCTTTTGTGTCAAATATACCTTTCTCAGGCTGTTGTCACACCAACGGTAATTGGGCTTATTGTGCCATGTCTTGCTTTTGTTATATATTGGAACACGTCCATTTCAGTTCAGGTGTCCATTTCAGTTCACCACTGATCTCATGGTGTCCAATTATTGGCCTGTGTCAAGCAGAGAAAATAAATTTAAAATGACTGGAATTGGTTTTCTAGGGTCGCAGGGATCCTGGAGCCTATCCCAGGAGGCTTAGGGCACGGGGCAGGGTACACCCGGGGCAGGGTGCCAATCCATTGCAAGGCGCACACACACACACTCATTCACACACTACAGGCAATTTGGGAATGCCAATTAAGCTAATCAGAATGTCTTTGGACTGTGGGAGGAAACCCACCAAGCATGGGGAGAACACATTGAAACGTGCAAGGATGGAAATGTGTTCTGAAAAAAAAGAGAGAAATAACCGTAAGCTCACTTAAACATCATTAAAAACTGACATTAGAAAGCTGAACTATGCTTAATAGTGAAAATAAGAGCATTTCTGTACGCACATAATGAAACGTGTCCTCACATGATTGAGACTAAACAGATCTGGGGCCATAAGAAAACCACTTGTTTATGAGACATAAAGCGATGCACCCATCATGCATAGTGGCCTCTGTACAGGCCCCTGGAGGCTGTGTTATGATCTGGGGTTGCTTCAGTTGATCCGGTCTAGAGTCAGCAATGTGATGCGGAGCAAAGTCAGCTGACGACCTGAATGTACTGAATGACCAGGTTATCACATCAAAGGAGTTTTTCCTATCCTCACCTTAGACACAAAAGGCATTGCTATATCGTTAGTTGGCTAATACTGACTTATCATTCTCGATGTGACATTTTTCTTTTTTTGTTTTTAATGAAATACACTAGAGCCTTTGTGAGGCAAGTGCATAATGTCTTACAATCTAGGGCGTATCACGCATCCTGCCTGCAACACGCCCAGTGTTTCACGGTTAGGCTCCGGGTTTACCAAACACAGACAAGGTTATAACACTCACTGAAAGAGAGTGAATATGTTTCGTTATGATGTCGTTGGTAAACCTGTTATTCCAACGGTTGGTGTGGTTCCGTGTTTAAACACAAACTCAAAGACCAATCTCAAAAATATTTAAAGTCCTTTTTGGGTTTCAATCTCATCTCTGGTCTTTGTGCATGGAGTTTTGTTCTACTGGTTTCCCATGGTTCAAACACACGGCTTATAGTCTGATGTGTTAGACTGAAACCACGTATTTGCTACATCTAAATACAGAACAATACAACCTTTGAAAGGCCTCATTGTACACTGTATACTGATGTTACACTGGCATCATAACTGAATAATATTAAAAAGAGTAAAAATGCTCATCATATTCTTTTATGGAGCAAATCATCTGCACTTGTGGCTGATACCTCTGCATCACAACTGACATATACATTATAGGTTATCTGGTTACACAAACATGTTACAATTATTTTTCACATCCCAAATAAATACACATTTATTCCAGGTGTAGAGAGAGAGAGAGAGAGACCTTGTCATACATGTTTACAATAATACATCTTTGCTCATAACCTTTTTTGGATGCATTTAGTTTTAAACATGTCAGCATGGTGGCGTAATGGTCAGCTGTCACTTTGCACCTCCAGGGTCTGGGTTTGACCTCCCTTGTCAGGTCTGTGTGCATGGAGTTTGCATGTTCTCCACAAGTTTGGTGGGTTTCCTCTGGGTATTCTGGTTTCCTCCCACTGTCCAAAGACATGCAGATAATAGTAGTGTGTGTGTGTGCCCTAAGTCACCAGGGATAGGCTCCTGGCTCCTGTGACCCTTTACACAGGATGTGTTGTATAGAAGATGAATGAATTAATTAATAAAATGCACATTGTTTTTGAGTTATTTATGGTTCAGAAATGAATCTGATTTTATTCATTCTGCTTTTTGTGCAAGAAAGTGACACACCCTTATTATTATTATTATTATTATGAATACACCTCACATACAGTACTGTACCAGCTTTAGTTTAACCGTCCTGAACGACACTGCAGGAACGAAGAGCACTAGGTAAACTACTTCAGCACTCGACGTAGTGCGCTAGCTGGTGGTTTAGGACGCAGCGCCGGTGCGCGTGCGCTACGTCACCACGTGACCACGGCGCGTCTCTGAAGTTCCCGGTGAAATCCGCACAAGTACGAGTAACCGAGGCTTTAATCCCGCTCGCGCGCGGAGACCTGCCCGCCTTCCTCCGGATCTGACAGGTAAAATGAATGTCCCCAGCGGGGCAGATTAAAGTGCCGTGTGGCGTCATAAAAAGGACTGAGACGGAGAGAATCTGGCGGAGGTAGAGAATGTGTATAAACCTACTAGCTCAGGGGGCTAGGTGAAGGAATTTCCCGGAGTATGCTAACCTTTAGCGCGCGGGCTAGTCGCCGTTAGCTAGTTCTAGTATCTTCTGTTACTAGTTAGCAATCGTGCGCGCGAGTCTACGAAGGGAGTTCGGCCAGGATTCGAAGCCTGCGGGTGCTTTAGGGCGGTCTGACGTGTGTGCGCGAGCGCGCGCGTGTGTATAGACGTGGCCAGGGAGCCCAGGAGAAGAAGTGACATTGCGGAGCGTCTGTGCTGTGTCAGGTCAAAACACACACACACACACTGCGCGTACTGTTGGACTTTCTCACCTGCTGTAAATAGAAAGGCATTTTATATGTTTACACTCAGTCAGGACTGTACTGGTTCACACACTAACTCTGTGTGTGTGTCATTTGTCTGATCTCACACCAGCACTTTCACACTGACAATACACACAATCACTCACTCACTCAGTCATGGTCTGTACAGCTTCATCCTGTAATCAGGGTCGTGGGGGCCTGGAGTCTCTCCATCGCCGTGCACTCAGAATACATAACGCGCACAGTTAGCCTGATCTGCTAACTGTCTCTGGACTGTGGGAGGAAACCAGAGCACCAGGATGAAACCCCACCAATCACAGGGAGAACATGCAAACTCCATGCACACAGACACCCAAAGCAGGAATCGGACCCTCGACCCGCTACGCCACCATGATTCATGTCCAGGAATCATCTTTCGAGAAATCCTGATGTTGATTTAGATTCGTAATGAACAGAACAGAGAGAGAGTCAAAAAAAGAACCAAAAAAATTCCCTAGAGACCACAGACTCGGATGTGATCTTCATCAGATACTGGTGTGCAGATAAGAGTCTAGAGAAAGGGTGATGAGGGCAGAACGGTCACATAGTGGTTAGCACTGTGGCCACGCACTTGGGCACCAGGGTTGGGTTCGATTCCCGGATTCTGGGTCTGTGAGCATAGAGTTTGTACGTGGGGTTTTCTCTCTCGGTCCAAAGACGTACACGTTGGGTTAACTGACATTTTCGGATTGCCTGTAGTATTCATGCTATGCAATGGATCCCGATCCAGAAGGTTCAGAATGTTCCAGGCTCCATGCAACCCTTAACAGGATGAGCTTTTTAGAAAGGGTGAGAGTTTAGTCTCTGTGGGAATCTGAACAGGCGAGTCACGTGTAGAAAGCTCGGGCGTCAGGAGGAGCTGCAGAAGGACGTGAAGCGTCATGAATGCTCAAAGTGCTGCGTTGTGATCAGGTTGAAAGCCAGATCTCTGCCGTTATTGAAAACAATAATAATAATGCACCCAGAAGGTCATTCCTGTTTGATTATATAAAGTGCTGACTTAAGTTCTTATCACAAGGACATGACGCCATTTCCACGACGATAAATCTGATTGTTTGTGACATTCAGCGATAGTTTTGCAGAAAAACAGACTCGTTCAGTCACCTCTGGCTGGCCTGCCTGATCTTGCTCGGCTTCTTAGGAGTGTCGGCTTCTATAAACATTTTAATCAATTTGTTCAGACCAGGTTACAGATGGAAGCTCTTGTGGTTTTGTCACTGATCAGTGCCGAGCAGAATCCGAGCGTTTGAGGCACTGCAGTGTCGATGACGGACAGAACTTTATACGCGAGTACATCTCAAGTGTAAGCATGAAGCCTGTACAAGTCTCCCGAGTCCAGATTAATGGTGTGAGGTCTGTAGTCTCATTGTGCTGAAGGAAGATCCTGTGGTCTGGCATCCACTTTTAGCTCTTAGACTTCCTGCCATAATGCATGCACGCTGCACCCGTGTGTCCTAATAAAGGAATAGAGAGGAACCCAAAACAATTATGACATCATTGTCATCTCTGCAGCCAAAAACAGAGACTGGACCGTAGCATTAGATTTAGAGGAACAACATACGAGTAGTGTATTCTGTGATCATCTCTAGCACAATGTTCTTAGAATTGTGTGTTTACTCATCATTTCTCAAGCACCACAATATGTCTGACGTCCTATGAACCGTCACGGACCGGGGTTCTGTTCCCCCAGAATCGGACGGAATGCAGTGAAAACAAGTATGGAAGTAAGCTTGTTGCGTGGTGACTTGAGTGTGTGAGTAAAGTGATATCTGCAGCAGACTCCTTTATCCTGTCCTGATAATGTGCCTGGATGATCCATAGAGGGGCCCAAAAAATGTATACACACTTCAGCAGTTGTTGTCTCTGGCTGCTTTTAAAACTCGAATTGAATTATGGCAGCGTAGCGTCGTGTTGTTGTGTTTCCTTTAAAGATGTCAGTAGTTGCACCATCATTGATGCCATCATGTGACCGTGATACTTTTTGTGCTTATATACTGTATATATTATTCATGTTTTACATTGTTTTGGGCCCCTCTGTATTTGTGCGCTGGTTAAAAAAAGTCTTTTGTGTTATACATCGGACAAACAATTGGAAAATATTTAACGGTTTAAATGCAAAATAATTCTGTTTTTGTTCTTTTTAATTCCATTGCATTTTTCTCCAAGTTTTCCTTACATATTAATTTCCAAAATATCATGCATTTGTCATCTTATTAATATATCTATATTATTTAACACTCCTTTGGTAGCTGGGCAGCTTCATACCTAAACATGTATGAAACACGTCTTTGTTCTGGTTGTCGGAAGAGTAAAATAAAGCATTTTTCGAATGTCGTCAGCGTCTGACTTCTGACCGACCGACCGACCGACGTGTACGAGGTGAGTCCGCGAGCCTTACGCAACAGAAGCTGCTTTGGGTTTTTAAGGACGTCTCTAAATCTGTCCGTTTGTAATGCTTCAGTCGCAATCCTCGTTTATTTTTGGCATCTCGTCCTGTGCAGCCAAAGCACACGGGGATCTTCTGTGCTTCTTCACATGATTGCTCGGGTTACATCACGTGAGCACTCGTTAGTTGAGCGTCCCTTTGTATGATTGTATGAATATCAGTATAGTTTTAACACAAACTCAAATCTCGAGCGCTTTCTTGTGACCTTATTAGTGGTTTATCAGATTATTCCCAAACAAGTTCACCCGACATGTCAGGCGTGTTTTCCTGCCCTGATCTTTAGTAATCAGCAGCTGCACAATTATCTCAGATTTTGTCTGCGTATGATGGCCATGTGTTGTTTTTCCTCCTCAGTCTAGGCATGTCACGTCTTCTCTTTCTGCATGTGTGATTTTTATTTATTTATTTTTTTTCCACCTTGTCTGAAGTTCAGTCTCATCTGTCTGACTGATGTGTGAACATCTGCCCTTCTGCTGGCGTTCATCCATGTCTCACCGAGTCTGGTTTTGCAGACACGTGATTTAAACAGATTCGTTCAGTCGCCTCTGGCTGGCCTGCCTGATCCTGCGTAACTGCTTGGGAGTGTCGGTTTCTCTCAATGTTTTAAAGACTTTGGGCAAACCAGGTAGCTGAGTTATTGTGGTTTTGTCACTGATCAGTGCTGAGCAGCATCCGAGCATTCTGGGTAACCGGGACCGCTTATGTAGCCTGTGTGGATTGAAACATGTCTCACAGGTGTCAACTCATGGAAGTTTGGGATCACTTTCTAACTCCATGGTCATTCCTGATTTTATTTTTTATTTTTTTTTCTTCTCTTCTCTCTACACTGTAAAACAATGCTGAATGCGTAAAAAAATACAACAATCCCATTTGAACAGTTGCTATTGAGATGTATCTGCTACTCATGATCTGTAAATCCTTCATAACGACTCTAATCTGAGGTTCTGTTTGTTAATTGGTGATTTCTGAGGCTGGTGAACTTCTCTGCAGCAGAGGTACGTTTTGGAAGGTCTTCATGAGGGACAGTTTCATCATGGTGCTTGATGGGTTTTGCGAATTCACTTAACAATACTGTTATTTGCAAGAACTGTTCCAGAAAGGCTGACCTCCGTGTCTTAACAATAACAACTGACGTTTGTTGATTTGTTGTTGTTGCATAATTAACTAGTTCCATATGTGTTATTTCATAATTTTGAAATCCCCAGTATTTTTGTTGAATGTAGAAAATAAATCACAAAAAAAAGAAATATGCAAGTGTTCCCAAACTTTTGAGCGTTTATCACTAAGCATTATCTCACCATCATAGCTGGTCTGAGCTCAGAAGCGAAACAGATCTGCGTTTCTGCAAACTGAAATCGTACAGATCTACACAACTATGCAAAGCGCTATGTAAATAAAATTTAATTGAAATTGAACAGAATCTCAAAAGGGAAAACTTGTTTCATTAATATTTCAGTGTGTTTTGGAGAGCATCTTGTGCTCCTAATGTGTTTCTGACTCGTACTACACATTAGAAATTTTGACTTCCTGCTGTCATTTTGCTGATGCTTGTGTTTTTCTTTTTTTCACTTTTTTTTTTTTTTTTAAATAGAATCACCACTTTTCTTACCCCACTTCCCTTTTTTTTTACTTTTTATGGTCCCTATTGTAAAACCGTCAGTGTGCTGCTACAAGTTATAAGACGGAGTCAATGGTTTCTGACGAAGCAACGCCAGTTTACGAGGAACAAACGGAGGAATTATGAGTACAGCCAAGCCCAGCGGACTCAAAGCCCCCAGCAAGATCAGCAGACCAGCTGGGACCGGGACCAGCAAGACGTCCCCAACCTGTAAGTCCGGGTTTTCAGTCGTATGCAAATTCGAGCCACATTTAGTACTTAAAATTTCTTAAGATGAATTCTCATCCATTTTGAAAATAACTTTTTTTTTTTTTTCCTATTTTTATAGCTGCTGCATCTAAATCAGTTCCAGGTGACAAAGCTTCGTCTGAAACCCCGGATGCAGCTGAAGAGTTTAAAGTTGGCGATCGAGTTTGGGTGAACGGGAACAAGCCGGGCTACGTTCAGTTCCTCGGAGAGACCCAGTTTGCCCCAGGACAATGGGCCGGCATCGTGCTGGACGAGCCGATCGGGAAAAATGACGGCTCGGTGGCCGGAGTGCGCTACTTCCAATCCGAGCCTTTGAGGGGTATTTTTACACGGCCCTCCAAGCTTTCTAGAGTAGAGGGGGAAGCTAATGGGACGACGACGGCGCCCGCGTCTCCGACACCCCCAGCGACGACGACGGCGCCGCCTGCCACTCCGGCACCCCCTCCGGCGACCACTCCAGTCACCCCTCCGGCGGTCGCTTCAGAAACCCCCCCAGCTGCCGCTCCGCCGGCTGGCGCAGCAACCAAAAAACCTGCCAAGCCTGCCTCGACCCTGACTCGCTCGGCCTCTGAGTCAGTGTCCAACCTATCGGAGGCAGGCTCAGTGAAGAAAGGGGAGCGCGAGCTGAAGATGGGCGACCGCGTCCTGGTGAGGACGTTGGCTACATTTTTTTTTTTTTTTTTTTTCTTTGTTATTTGTAATATAAAATACAGTTGCTTTTAATAATGAATATATTATGCTTTAAAACAAATCTGTTTCTTTATCGTGAGTATGAGCATAGAATAATACAATGTTGTTGTTGTTATTATTATAAATATTATCTACAAAACAACAATAAAAAACAGTTTGAAATGTTTTTTATAGCCAGTGAGCAAAATATCTTGGTAAACACAGGGGGGTTGTTCAAGTCAAACCAGGACTTGTGGTAAAATGGTAGATTTTATATATATATATATATATATATATATATATATATATAAAATTAAAAAAAGGATAAAATTGTAAAACTGATTGCCGTTTACACAGTGTGTCACAGCAAAACATTCCGACAGCACAAATGTTTTAAAGAAGCGCGTTCTCTGTGAGTGTCTCCGGCCGAGGTCGTACACAGATTGTGGGTCAGTGATAAGGTTTTCGCCTACCATGAAAAAGGCCCAGGTTCGATTCCCAGCCAATACCCAAAACACCGCCCACTGCATCCAGTGCCGGTCCCAAGCCCGGATAAAATGGACGGGTTGCATCAGGAAGGGTGTCTGGCGTAAAAACCTGTGCCAAGTTGTCAGTTGGTCCACTGTGGCAACAACATACACAACCGTACACAGTATGATGGGAGTGCCAATAGAAAATAATTAAAAAATATAAAATCTACACACAATATGTAGTCATGGTTAGAATAAAATAAAGTATAAAGTATAAAATAGAAAATGTAAAAAAATAAAATAAAAATTACAAGTTGTATAAATAAACTGTATTCCTGTGATCGCCTGATGCTTGAAAATCAACTTGTCACCAACTTGTGGGGGAGACGTGTCTGTCTGTGTGAACTGTACATACACGCAGTCGTTCACCAACAGGAACTCTGACGTTGTTGCCGCGTCCACTGTAACAGTCCTGACCTCGCTCCAAGCTATTTCCACACGTTTGGGCCGTGAAGCAGGCAGTCGGATCGTGGTTCTGGTGTACTGAGAAAACCTTCTACCTTGATGGTGTCCAAGCACGAGTGAAACACTGGGATTAGTCCATTAGTGTAGCAGCTGATTATAGAGAGAAGTGAAGCGAGATTTTACTCTCATAACCATGTTCTGCGCAATAAAAAGTCCCGTTTTGACTCGAACACCCCTGGTAATATCTACGAACAGTGTGTTAATTGGAATATTAATGATCTCAATTGATGATGTAGGTTGGTGGGAGCAAAGCCGGTGTAGTACGCTTTTTAGGGGAAACGGATTTTGCCAAAGGCGAGTGGTGTGGAGTGGAGCTGGATGAGCCTTTAGGGAAGAACGATGGTGCGGTGGCTGGAACCAGGTACACACACGTGCATTACACACTTATCTTAATGTCTTCATTCATTATTTATTACTTGAATGCAGATATCACGACATTGAGTACAAAGTGATTATTGTTTTTTGTTGTTTTGTTTTTTCCAGGTATTTCCAGTGTCAGCCCAAGTACGGTCTTTTTGCCCCGGTGCACAAGGTGACGCGCATCGGCTTCCCCTCCACCACTCCGGCCAAGGCCACGGCGAGGAAGGTGTCTACGCCGGCAGGGTTGAAACGCAGCCCGAGCTCCTCCTCAATCAGCTCCATGAGCTCCGTGGCGTCGTCTGTGAGCGGCAAACCCAGCCGCACCGGTCTGGTGAGTCACGCTCGCACCAAACCTGCTTTCACACTCGTTAACAGAATATTTAGTGACGTCCTGCACGAACACATCAACTGTCACTTAGGCTGAAATCTGGCCTACAGGGTTTGAGTTTGTCCTGTTGTCTTTCTACTTCATCAGAATTGAGAAATCGTGATTTACTGTATATTTAGCTGGTTTTATTTATTTATTTATTTTTTACATCCCAGTGACCCTCTCACTCAATGTTTTTATGGCAGTCCAGAGTACGTGGAGCTTCAGCAACAAGGAATTAGTAGCTAAAGTAGAACGAAGATGAATATAAATAAATATCTCATTTATAACATAACCAGTTTTAACATCTCTGTCCCGTTCTTGTGTCCGTGTAGCTGACGGAAACCTCGTCGAGGTACACGCGGAAGATCTCGGGCACCACGGCGCTCCAGGAGGCTCTGAAGGAGAAGCAGCAGCACATCGAGCAGCTCCTCGCCGAACGTGACCTGGAGCGGGCCGAGGTCGCTAAAGCCACCAGCCAAGTAGGAGAAGTGGAGCAGGAGCTCAGCATCCTCAGAGAAGGTCAAGAACAGGTCAGGAACACGGTTTCACAGCCTACGTGGGGCAACGTCGACTGGATTGAATAATAATGTGGTAAATACTTGTAAGGTTTATTTAAAGTTTTTTTTTTTTATTCTTTGATGTTTGTGTGTGTAGTATGTGACTGATATGGAGGCCAAAATGGATGATCTGCGTGGCCTGGTGGAGGCTGCAGACAGGGACAAGGTGGAGCTTTTGAATCAGCTAGAGGAAGAAAGGAGGTGAGACGGTTCTAGATTGGAGCAAATAGTAGATACACAGTGGAACCTTGGATCGCGAGCATGATTAATTCCGGAACTTGTATATCAAAGCACTCGTATATCAAAGTGAATTTCCCCCATAAGAAATAACGGGAACATGGATGATTCGTTCCACAACCCAAAAATATTCATATAAAAATAATTAATACAAAATATAAAGTAAAAAAAATTAAAAATTAACCTGAACTTTACCTTTGAAAATAAACGTGACTGGTGTTAGATGAGAGCAGAAGCAAGAGCGGGGGTGGGGTTACTGTGTAGGACGACTTTCTCACACACACACACACGCACACACGTGGTCACAAGGTTATAGTAAACAGTACAGACGCGCACATATGCTGACTATATGAGTGACGCATGTGCACGGAGACTGAGCGTGGGAGATGATTACCCACAATCCCACAGTGCCAGTGAGAGGAAAACCATTGGCTCAGTTGTGATCATGTGATGCTCAGCAAAGTGTATATGTACTACAGTACTTGTATATGAAGACCTCACTTGTTTACCAAGTTAGAATTTATTTTAAAATTTTGCTCGTCACTTACAAAGTTTGACAATCCAAGGTTCCACTGTATGCAGTCTGTAAGCCAGAATAAGTGCAGCTTAATATATTTTATTAATTACTTTATTTTATTTATTTATTATCTAGATGTGCTCGCTCGAAATTAGTTCACGTGGAATTTAATTTCACACACAAACTGCACACTGTTACCCTGATGAGGTCGCGTTTATTAGGTAGATTTCAATCACACACTCACAAGGGCGTATTGAAAAATGTACAGCGCCATCTGTTGGATTTGGGATGAACTGATGATTTCATCAAACACAGACAAAAGTTCCAGAGACTCTAAGTCTCTATGATGTGTTCTGTTACTTATCTTGCATCTCACCCAAATAATTTTTTCGCAAATATCTTCAAATCTACAAACACGCCAGTTTTATTATATGTATAGATTTCGTTTTTATTTCATTATTACAGCGATCTTGCTGGTTGTTTTGCAGTTTAAATGTGCATGTAAATAAGTTTCTTTTATATTCACTGAGTTTCTTTCTTGCACAATAAACTGCACTTTGTAATCTGTAGAAATTCTGAGATTGTGACCTGTGATTTTTTTTTTTCTTCCCCTCTGGCAAGCATAACTAATAACAGAGTGGGAGGTACTGACTTCTGTAGTTAAGTGTTGGACAACCAACGTTTTACTAAAGAAAGAAAAAAACCTTTCATGATTGTTGGCTCTTTTAATACAAAAGACCTGTTAAATATATTATTATTATTATTATTATTATGAAGTACAGAAGTACAAAAGAATGAGAGCAGATGTAATGATCTTTTCTACTGTTTAATTTTTTACATTTTTTTTATTAAGCTGGTTTAATTTTCTGCACGCGTGTGTGAGAGAGGGAGAATATGATCTCGAATCTTTTTGTGCACCAACAGAAAAGTGGAAGATCTTCAGTTTCGTGTGGAAGAAGCGTGTATTACCAAAGGAGACCTGGAGGTAAAGACTCGTTGGTGCAGGTTCCACTCACACACCGCTTTAGTGTCCAGATCGTACATTTTTCGGATGTTATGTGCAGTTCATAGTAGGTAGTAAACCATAGTAGGTGGTTTAGTGACGCTGAAAAAAAGCCCTCATCACTTGAATTCTTCATTGTTCCTCCATCTCCTCCATTAAATTTTTTTTTTCTTGCTCTTCACCTAAAGTTTAGAATGTAGATCGGGGATTAAAGGTTTCAGGCCACACATTAAGCAGTATGAAGAAAGTGAGTTTCATATAAAATCATTTTTGTGAATTAACAAGCCTGAGTTATTGAAGGAATCCTCACAGAACCCTTGTTGTCGGTCTTCGCTAGTTGCTACTAGAGGGTCACTAGAGGTTGAGGTGGTGACTAATCACTGACTAATGGATGAATTAATATTTTCTTATATTAACTTGTATGTTTGTGGAGGCTACTAACTGAAAACACGCGACTCACCAGCTGTCTATCATCTTCTCATGATGAGTCTGGCTTGCTGTAACTTTGTCGAAGGTTCCATCTGTAACGCATGACCTTAAAAGTCGACAAAACCAACAAACCAGACCGTTAATGTTCTCTAGTCTTTGTTGTTTAAGGAGAAACTGTACGCAGTGAAGCATCTGAAGAGCTCTGCCACTGTCACGGTGCACTGTTTAAATGTTATCGGTGTGTATTACTGCAGTGCTGGCTGTTTCAGTGACGTCATTGTACTTAACGTATCAGCTCACATGATGTATAGAGATCAACAGCTCCCCGAAACAGTGGGAACTGGAGGCGACTCAGGTGAACAGACAATGTAATGAAAGTGCTCACTGTCGTAGTCTGCTCACAACTATTTTGGTATTAAAATAAAATCAACTGAATCAAATAGAAATCACAGCCTGTTTTGTACCAGGTGACATCATATTATTATCACATTAATATTACTATTAAATGCATCATATTATTTGTACTTTAAAACCAGTACAATGTCTAAGCAATAGCAAAATAGCAGTGCTCTGAAGTACACCATCTTCAAGACTGTTTAAACAAGATTCTTTTTGCCTCATATTACAAACTTCTTAGTTTAAACTCTTAGATGTACTGTTAGGTATTCAAACACATTTATTTAGGCTAACTCTAAATAATTGGAAACATTATTTCATTACGAGGATGTTTGCCAATATTTATTTATCAACAAATAATAAAATAAAATAAAAATACTTAAATTATTGACAAACTGCCAGTGTGTGACTAGTGTGTGCCACCTGTAGGATTATAGAGGAACAGCAATGTTTCACCGCCCCAAATGCAAACACACAGCAATTTAAAAAATATAATACTAATTATAATTATTAATATTAAAAAAATATATATTTTGGAGTCAGTGTGGCAAAGTATTGCAATACATAACTGAATAAAAAATTTTTTATTATTTATTTTTAGCTATCTCTAATAAGAATCTTCTTAAGTGACAAATTGTTAGTCCAGCTGCAGAAGCTTATGGGTCACACAGCTGGACACAAAACAGCTGGACAATTTCCCATTACCGAGTGCTGAGTATAAAACAGGCTGTGATTCTGTCAAGAGTTAAAGCGCACATGTTCAACTTAACCGTAATTATTATTTAATTTTAAATCCCCTTGACATTGTAAGAAACTGCCTATCGTATTTTTTACCGTTTTTGATTTTATTATTTTTTTTCATATTTAGTAAGATTCGTTGCTGTTATAAAGTTAGATTTTTCCTGTAGCAGCGAGGCTTACACCACAGCAATATGACAACTATTACATATTTTGCTAGTATTTAATAAATTGCGCTTTTTTTTTTTGTTTGTTTGTTTGTTTATTAGACCTAAATAAAACTTGTTTATAAAATCTGATAATCTTTATTATTCTAAGGCCATACTTCAGTTTTAAAGAACTTCAGGAGCTCTGGTGCTCTCCAGGATTTTCTCCTTAGAGTGTTTCTGTTGTGTTAACCTGCTCGCTCGCTCACTCACTCACTTCATCTTTTACAAAAGCCTATCGACCCTGTCTCATTTGTATCCTCCAGATATTTTATACTGGAGACAAACTCTACAATGTTTCTGCATCTGACGGTGTTCTCATGCAGTCTTTTTTTTTTTTTTTTTTTTTTAAAATTACCTGCATGTGACATCTCACCTCACTCCATTTCCCTTCCCTCTTCTCACCTTGTGCATTGGGCTGGCATGTGATGGTGGCACTGGTTGTGTTTTCTTCCTCTCCCCTTCCTTCTGTACTAACAGACGCAGACCAGACGGGAGCATGCCCTCCTTAAGGAGATCGAGCAAAGTCTGCTCTTTGAAAAGACCAAAGCTGAGAAACTCCAGAGGGAGTTAGAAGACTCTAGGGTAAAGGATCTCTCTGTGTGCTTTGACCGGGTTGCTCAGGATGTTTCAGGGCCAAAATCATGTGAAGAATTTCTGTCTGCTCATTTAGTGCTCATTTAGTGCTCATTTAGTGCAAAGAAAAAACATTGAATGCTCTTTCATTTTTACACAATTATTTACCTGCGTACGAACCATAAAAAAAATAAATAAATAAATGGCCAAGTCATTCTTCAGGCGTTCCTGTTCAGACCTGGGGCAAACGTGTACTTGACTTGAAAATGAATCGTACGTTTGATTGTACGTCGTACATCTTTTAGCAGGAAGAATCCCTTCCTTGATTTATCAGGAGACGTGTGTATAATCACATTTAATTAATGGAAAAATTTATTTATTTATTTCTTGCATTAACTCAATAATTAAGGTTAATTAGATTTCATTAAAACTGCACAGACTCGTTAAGGTCATATGTGTCTGATATGTAAGTGTAATATGCAAGTATTACATCACATGCCTTATTTTATATACGTATGTGTATGATTTTGGCATACATACACATAGACACACACAAGTTTCCATACATGGGGAAAACCAATTTTTCTTCCGTTTTTCATTCCATGTTTTCTGTAAAAGTTTGTTGCAACCATGCTAATAATTTGCTTCCTGATCCGGCCATCAGTGTGATTTAAGTTCGTTGCTTTTTTGTCAAACGCATCTTTTAAGGGCACCTGAAACTACATAAAATATAAAAATATACATTTTTTCCTATGTATGTAAACTTGTGTCCCACCCTATATACAGGATGTATGAGTGTGTGTGTGTGTGTGTATATATATATATATGTATACGTGTGTGTGTGTGTATATATATGTGTGTATATATATATGTGTGTATGTATATATATATATATATATATATATACACACACACACACACACACACACACACACACACACACACACACACACACAC
>JAQMYJ010000014.1:6716433-6740107 GCA_030014305.1 Clarias laeviceps | reverse complement strand
CATCTAAACTGAGCGATCGGGGGAGAAGGGCCTTAGTCAGGGAGGTGACCAAGAACCCGATGGTCACTCTGTCAGAGGTCCTCTGTGGAGAGAGTAGAACCTTCCAGAAAGACAACCATCTCTGCAGCAATCCACCAATCAGGCCTATATGTTATCATTATGGGGTGTTGTGTGTCGAATTCTGAGGAAAAAATGAATTTAATCTATTTTAGAATAAGGCTGTGACATAACAAAATGTGGAAAAAGTGATGTGAATACTTTTCAGATGCACTGTACTTGGGTTTTTGTTATGTTACTTTTATGTTGGTCGTCCTTCCGCTCGTCACAGCAGACCATCTGATCCTCACACACATCTTTACACCAGACACCCTTCCCCAAAATTTATCCGGACGTGGGACCAGCATTGCATCTAATGACTGGGGTTTGGGCTCTCGGTGGAGACTGAAACCAGACCTTCAACCTGACAAGCGAGAAACCTACCACTGAGCCACCAGTGCCCTACTGATAACTTTACAAAGAAAATGTAAAAATCTGATATAAATTCATTCATCTTTTATAAAGCTTATCCTGTACAGGGTTGAAGGGGGCTGGAGCCTATCCCAGGAGATTTTGGGGTGGACAGGGACTTGGACATAATGCCAATCCTTTTTACGGCGCGCACACACACAACAGGCACTTTGGGAACACCATCTAACCTACTTTGTATTTCTTTGTGCTATGGGAGGAAACCGGCGTACCTGGAGAAAAACCAAAACTCCACAGACACACAGACTTGAGGTGGGAAAAGAACCCAGACTCTCGAGATGCGAGACCACCATGCGGCACTGATATAAATGTACATGTGATTTATTAGGTGAAGCCGAAAAACACTCACACAAAATGCACTTCATGATTTCAGACACAAGAGGGCGCCAGTGTTGTTACAGTGCGCTTGCGCAGTAACCTAAATTATTAATACATTTTGGAATAATAATTTAAAAACTTCACAAGTTCGAAAAATTCACGAGTAATTTGTAGTGAATGATGTTAAAAAATTAACAAAATTTTTAATGAAAAAATAACCTAGGTTATTAAAACGTGCAAACCGGAACACGGAAGTAAATGACAGGAAGTGACGTATACATGGCGCCAATTGTGAGATTGTTTTGGAGTTTCCTTTGAGAGACTCGCGTTTATAAAATAAGGAGTTTATTTCTCGGATTCATTTCTTTTATAATTATATATAAGTATAATGTTTAGGTGTTCTCAGGTGTGATATTTAGTGATGAAAGCGTTAGGTCTGGTGAAGACGGTCGGTGTGGTTTATTTGAGTGTTTTCTTGTTCCGGCGAGTCTGACTCTCAGCCCGGGTGTCAATCAGCGGAGATCCGTGTGGATCATCAGTCCGTCAGTCATGTGGAACAACGTGGAGCTGCTGTTGAACGAGGACACGAACACGGTGCGGCTGAGCGGCGAGCAGGAGCCCGGCAGCGCCCTCTACCAGGTGGACACTCTGCTCAGGATCTCCGCCTCGGACCAGGTGACCAGATCCGTCTGCTTTAGGACATTTAAATCAGGAAATTAATCTCTTCATCATTAGGTCAACTGAAGATGTTTAACTTTTATTACAAACCACATCATTTACATCTCACAATTATTCTCTGTCTTTCTGTCAGTTTGTCTGTCTTTACTTCCCTAATCTGTGAAAAAGAAAAAACTAATATGTTAGGAGTTGTTTAAAGACACATCTTGAGTTAAACACAACTGGAATTCTTCAAGGGCCGTTCAAGTCAAACTGGGACTGATGATTTCTCATGATTGAAGGCGTGATTTCTCAACCGATCGACATTTACAGAAGACTTCGAGTACAGACATCTCGGCCGAGACGTCTCGAAGCCCACGGCTGTTGTTCTCGTAAACGTTCAGCAACTGAAACGCTTCATCTATGAAAATAAATTTGTCACCTGCTTGCAGAACTAGCCTGGGAGTTGTTGCCTAACCCCCTGTACCGTCCTGGCCTCGCACCAGGACATTTCCACATGTTTGTGCCATTAAAGGAGTTCCTGGCAGGCCAGCGTTTTAGAGAGTCCAATCATGGCTCCGGTGTCCTGAGAGAACTTTCTGCCTTGATGGTATCCAAGCAGTAGTGAAACACTGGGTCGAGTATATTAGTGTAGCAGCGGATTAGATCGAGACATACAGGGAGTTTTTACTGGTGTCACTCAGTGCAATCAAAAGTCCCGGTTTGACTTGAACACCCTTCGTTTGTCGCAGGGTCTCTTTAAACATCCTGCTGTATGTCATTAATAATATTATACTGTACAATCTTCACTAGATATGTACTGTGTATATATACAGTATATGATAAAGTAATTTAAAAGTTCACAGCATTAATCAATCTTTAAACAAAAAAAAAAACACGATGATAAAAACTAAAGGCCAAATTTACCACAGAGACTTTACACTCTTACGTTTATAAAATAAAATAAAAAAATAAGAAGATAAAAAAAAACTGATTGAGATTTTCTTATTTTTGAGAACAACTTATTTATTTTATTTATAAAATCTTCACCGTTGTCAGTGTCTATTATATTATATTGTTCTTTTGCGTATATGATTTCATGCCTTTGTGCTGCTGACACATGACTGAATGACCAGTTGTATGAGTGTTCCTAATAAAGTGGTCATTGAAAGTGTTTTAAATGTCCGAATTTTTGTAGAGTAAATTATAGGTTTAATGATGTGACCTGAATTAAGCAGCATGTTGCTGTAGGAAATTAAAACGGCTGCACGATTTGATTAAGAAAAATAAAAATAAATTGCATTGCGATTTAAACTGCGATATTCAACCATTAAATGGACCAATGATGTAATTACAGTACGAGGACGTTTGGCAATATTTATTCATCAGCTGTAAATTATTTCCATTTTTTTCTTTAAGAGCAGATACTTAAATTATTACGAAACTTTATAAATTCCTGACTGTGCTTATCTGACCTGTAATAAATTGCAGCCTTTTGCGATTAAATAATTGCACATGTTCATTTAGCGTTTTTAGATTTAAATCAATATTTAGATTTAGTTGTGCAGCAGCAGAAGTTAATCAATGGCAAGGTCATGTGACTGGACCTTTTTTTTTTTTTTTTTTTTTTTTAACAGCAATACACCAACATTAAGATTTATTTACAGTGAAACATCGGATTGTGAGTAACGCGGTTTGCAAGATTTTTAATACATTTTGACTTGAAAAACGAGCAAGTCTTGGTTTACGAATAACGAGTATCATGTATCACACATGCACTTCTTGTTTTGACGGCGAGCATCACGTGATCACAACTGAGCCAACGGTTTTTCTCCTGCGCTGTGGAATTGTGGGTAATCGTCTCCACTGTTGGGTCTTAATACTCGTCTCTTCCTGGTATAATCAACATCCGCGTGTACTGTTTACTATAACACTATGACCACGTGTGTGTGTGTAAGACATATTTTATTTTGTGTTTGTATGTGTGCGTGTAAAGCAGAAGAAAGTCTCATTAGAGACGTTAAAGATCCATTTTCTCCCTCAGCCTCGTTATGTGTGTGCGCATAATTTGACACCGTGTCAGTTCTCACACACACACACACACTCTCTCTCTCTCGCCTTTAGTGTGTGTGTGTGTGTGTGAAGCACACAAAACAGTCTTTCCGTTAATGTGTGTTTATGTGAAATTCAAGTAAGAAAGGTTTACTGTGTAATAAAGTCTCATTAGAAAGTTAAAAATCCATTTTCTCCCTCAGCCTCTCTTGTGTGCGCGCGCGTAGTGCACACACAGCGCCTGCGTGCACAAATGGAAACACTTATCTGTCTGGATTTATTTTTACTTTCTTTTAAAAGTATAGTGCAGGTTAATTTGTTTTATTTTTACTTTATATTTTATATTAATTATTTTTATGTATTTATTTTTTTGGTCTGTGGAATGAAAAATTTGAGTTTCCATTATTTCTTATGGGAAAATTATATTTGGTTTACGAGTGTTTTGGAATACGAGCCTCTTCCAGAACAAATTATCCAAAGTAATCCAAGGTTCCACTGTATTTATTAGTATCCTGCTTTTTAACCAGTTCATCTAACATCACAACAAAACCTTCTTAGGTGAATATACATATTTACCTGTTTTAATTTATTGATTTCTTTATTCATTTAGGTTCCACCTAACTCCAGGATCTACGCATTCAATAATGCAAATTGCTGCGTGGTTGTGGCCGACCGCACCGTGGTCCTTTTGGACCCCAGTTTCCAGACTGTTCTGCATCACCTGTATTTTGGTAAACACGCCTCCACCTTCACACCGTCACCACCAGGACATGAACCTAGAAAATTCTTTTTAGACATTTCATAACTGTGCTAGAGTTGAGATTAGGTTTCAGACTGTATGGAGACGTCCGTCTTCAGTATAAATCATGTGACGTGGATTAAATGTATGTGTGTGTTGTGTTGTGCAGATACGTTAGTGGATGCTGTGAGTGTTTGTCCTCAGGGACAGTTTTTGTTCGTCGGTGAGAGAAACGGCAAGCTCCATATCATATACGTCCCCTTGAAGAAGACCATCCTGAGTAAAGTAAGTGTGTCGTCTTCAGTGGGTTCGTCCACTCAAAGTGTTACTATGAGTGCAAACGCGTGGCGTTCAATAGTTAAATAGCAGTTTGATGGCGCGTGACGATTCTTTCCAGGCTTTACAGCAGCAAACATCAGATGATCATGAAACAACCTACAAGAGTCTCATACTGCAGGAATCACGGAGCTCTCCAGGTACCATGAATGAACCAACTCTCCTTGATGAATTAAAACCAGCACAGATGTTAGCACAGATGTTAGCACCCGTGTCTTTGTGTCTACAGTAAGTGTTGCCTTGGCTTGGTTTGTCTTTAATCCTTAGGGCTGTACCATCTTTTCGTCATTGTCCGCCTCGGGTTCTTGCATGTGTCCAACCTCGCGCTGGAGAAGACGCAGAAAGGTTTGTGAGAATTTCTGCTTTTACTACGTGAATCAGTCCTGTGATTCTGTTTCAGTGTTTAAACCTTATTTTTTCTCTCTCTCTCTCTCTCTCTCTCTCTCTCTCTCTTTTATGTTAAAAGCGATTGAAACCATGGACCTCAGTTCGTTAAATGAGGTATGTTGTCAGAAGCGTCTCACTGCGAATGGCGACTCCTTGTTGAATGCGTATGAAATTTTGCCTCCTGATTATTATTATATTTTTTCCCGTGCAGATCCAAGGTAACATTCACATGGACTTCTGCTCCACTAAAGAGATCAGTAAAGACGGCTGTCTCTCAGCAGCGTTGGCCAGCTTTGGCAGCGAGGTCCACCTCATGATCGGGGTAATCAGAGATCTCACTTCACTAATCTGTCTGATTTCCTGTTAGGAGCAAAATAAAATTAGCCCCCTCTGTAGTGTTAATTCTGTCAGCTATTTTCAATTTTAGTCTTAGTCCCAGGATAAATGTCCCTGTTAGTTTTTATCATATTTAGTCAATCTTATCCTAGTTTTAGTCGACTAAAAGTCTGGACATTTTAGTCTAGTTTTAGTCAGAGGAACCTTTAAGTATTTTAGTCTAGTTTAAGTCAATGAAAACGTAATAAATCAGTTCAATTCAATTTTATTTGTATTGCGATTTTAATAACTGTAGCTTTACACAATCAAAAGAAATTATGGATGTTTGTATGAAATGTGTATGAATCAAAATGATAGTCAAGTTTTTAACAATAAGGTTGTTGTTGTTATTATTATTATTATTATTAATTAACCCAACGGTCAATCTAGTCTAGCCAAAACCCTTTTTTAAAAGGTATTTAACAAAATATTCATCTTAACATTAATTTTTTTTTTATCTGATGTTTTCAGCTAATTATATTTATTTTTAACCATCACAACAACTGCTGCATGTCTGTATTTTTTTAAAAACTAGAAAACAATAGTAGCAGTACAAATAATACAGTATTTCGAAACATTTATTTTATTTATTTTTTTATTTATCTTTGCATAATGTGTTTAGCAACAGTTTGACTAAAAAGGTGAAATAAAATACATCACAACATAAATTTTCCTAGCGATTGTGTTTCCCACACTGTTTCCCCCTGTGATGTTACTACACATCACCTTTTCTTCTCCCATTTAATATAAAGAAAATGAGCCCAAATATCGTCTCTTCTCTTCTGCCCGAGTAATACTGCTGTGATGACGAAGAGCTGAAGATGACCGCGCTTGTATTAACACTGTCTCTCTGCTCAATAAACCGTGACGTTCCACATTTAAAAACAAATGATGTCACTATTTGTACCTAGTGATCACTGGGACTCTAGAGCAAGTGACAGACTGACTGTCTCTCCTGAAGCACAGTGCGCTGTAGAGCTCTATAGAATTGCAATAACACCTGTAGTTTGTACATAAAGATCATTACTTGCCTGAATTATGGGGTGTCAGTCAGTCTGGGCATCGCACAGCACACTGTCCAGTTCATGCGTCTGTGTTTCAGTTAGTTCGTTTTAATTTCTAGTTTGTGGAAATCTTCTATCTTCAAAGCTGCGTCACACTCCCACAACATACTGTTATACTGAATATCAGCATGGCTGTGATTACATGTTAGAGTCGGGTTTTATTCGCTGATATTCAGAACCACAGCATGGTGTTGAGTGTGAATGATCTCACGTTGCTGCTGCGGAGTTGTTTTGGTCATGAAGTCATCTTCCATGCTGCGAGGTTAGACGTCGCTTTAATCTAATTTCACACTGTTTTTCAACTTTGCTCAAAGGCTCGTGGAGGAAATAGTATTTCCCAATGGCGCATGGAGGTCGATCAGAGGACGCTGTCACTGGCCAATGCTCTAGACACAACTTTAATGCCAGGTACTGCTTTGTGTCAAAATATCAAGGCGTTAAGCTTGTCCTGGAGGTTTGTGTAGTAACCGGATTTCATGTGGTGTGTTTCAGATGTGAGGAAGATTCACGCGGTGGACGGTTTGATGTATGTACTGACCGAAGAGGTGAGAAACAAATCTGTCAGATGATCAGACGTTGTTTTCTGACGGTGCATCTCTGGATCTGGATAAAGCCGGTTGTTCTCTTCTCTATCCAGAACATGCTGAGTTTGTGGGACACTCGCTCACTGGTCATGCTGTGCTGTTGGCCTGATCTCCACATCCTCGACTTCCTCCTGATCACAGAAGGAGACTCGGCTTCCTCTTCCAAGCAAGTGTCTGCCACCTGGATTAGTTTGATGCAAAGATGTCTGGCTCTTTTTATTTCCTGAACTCTCTTTCTCTTAATAATCTAAACAGTTTAAATCCAAAATAGCCCAAATAAACGTTCAAGATTCGTTTATTAATTCCAGAGAGAAATTGCTTTGTCTTACAGTTGCTTTCCGTTGTTTCAAAAGCGTAATAAATTGGACAAGGGGAATAAGAATAACTTAGAAAAGGGGTGAAAAAAAACATTGTGTTATAAAATCTGAATAATGCAAGAAATAAAATCCAATATTTATGAACAGAAAATGATGTTGGTACATTTGCAAGTATTTTTTTCAATTAATTTAGGGAAATCACAAAACAATGTGAACAGAAAACACTGAAATATACTTCAAATATTTCCTGCAGTCTTTACAGCTTGGAGTCTGACTGATGTGCATGTCTAATTTAATGAATTATTATTAGCTGCTGCTGTTGTTTTTTGTTTTTTTTTTCAGTTTCAGACTCAAATCCTAACTAATCATTTCAAGTTTGTAAAAGTTCACATTTAAGGGGACAACAATCTGTTTAATTCCAGACAAGAAGGCACCAGCATGAAGATCATGACTCTTACTGCAGCCGAGAACAAGGTGCGTGTGTGTCAGAGTGTTTTATTTTAAACATTATAGTGTTCTTCGGTTTCTCTTTCTTCCTCGATATAAAATATCCTAAACACTTCATTCACAACCCACATAGTAGTTATATTGTTCTTTATTTCTGTGTACATCAAGCACATGAAACTAATATGAATACATTTTACCGGTTTTGACGTCTCGTCCTTTTGGAGAATTAAATAACAAGATTGTTTGTCAGAACAAATATATAAAGCATATACTAATAACTCCTTCACATCTTCACTGGTCTTAGCCTCATCTAAGGAAGCTTCTGGTTCAGTCCCTTCCTACCATGGAGGTCCTTTACTCGCTCGAGGTCTCAGCCGTGTCATCACTGGTACAGAACAGCATTAGCATGGTACGTCTACAAGTACCACGACCAGGTTATAATACCTTTACGTAAAACTTTAAATGTCTCAGACTTCAGAGATGTGCTTCATCTGTCTGTTTTCACTCTCGTGTTTAATCAGGACGTCATCTATTTGCTGGAAGGCGTTACAGATAATTCACCAAGGTGAGCCGGGAGCAGGGGGATTTTTACTGTGCTTTCACTTTGTGTCTGGAAACGATAAGTTCCTTGGGCAAAAACCTTGGGACTCCTGTTTGCCGTTGCCTGGTGGACAGAAGTATTGAGACATAAGTGAAATTTTTTTTTATGTACAGTATATAATATAATGCGGGAGCAAAACACAAAACCTGTGTTTTTTTTTTTTTTCTTTTTCATACTTTTTGTACATTTGTGTAAAAGGTGTATAAGACTCACTTTGCCAGACATAGGAACAAATCCGACTTACGAATGTGCTTCCGGAAAGGAACTCGTTCGTAAGTCGGGTACTTACTGTACAGAGTTGAGGACATAACAGCTAAACTGACACAGAATTAATACACTATAAGAAGCAGTACTGTTTGCTGCTAGCAGTCTGAGCTACCTTATGTAAAAATATATATCTTGCCTATAAACAAAGCATGATGTTGGAGCAGGTTTATGTTTAAAATGCAGTTGAAATTGAAATCCTGTTCATAAACCTTTGTTTATGTTGTATATATTTTTGTTTGTATCTGTGCATAGCGGTGCTGATGGATCAGGTTTTGGTTTAGTCCTGAGATGTTTCACAGAGGCTCTTCCAGAGAACAGGTATAATTTTAACCTGGTATATCAGGCAGGTTAATTTAGGCTAGTCTTCCACAGTTACTCTGTAAAGTCCTCTTTTATTCCTCTCCTCTGCAGGTTGAATAGACTTCTCTACAAACACAAGTTTGAAGAAGCTGAGAAGTTCGCAATAGCCTTCGAGCTTGATGTTGAGGTAAAATTCTGTCAGAATTATTTAAATCATTTACACAGTTTTAGGCTAAACGCCCATTTATGAAAGAAGAAATAACACAAAAAAAAACTTTTAACGTTCTTGGTTAACAAACACCTCAAATAACTAGTGATCCATAACATGCAATTTTAACATAACAATGTGTTTTTGAATGACTGGCAAGTTGTCTTAATGTGCTCTATTGAACACAGCATTTGATGTCTTCTTCCTTTTTAACCCTTTTTTTTGTATCTAGCTGGTGTATAAGGTGAAGTTGGACTTTGTAATGGAAAAACTAGCTTTGGTGTCAATCAACGATCAAGGTCATGAAGTGGGAACGAAACTTGTTGAGGAAGCCAAAACCAACCTGATGAAGATTATGGTACTATTTTAACATGTTATAATAAAAAAAAAAAGATAAAATATTATTTTGTTGGAAAAATTGCAGTACCTGCTAAAAGACATTAATATAGTACAGAGGATATTACAGTACTGTGCCATAGTCTTAGGCACCATAATATCTTCAGTACAGATGTTGTTTATCATGTCTGCATTATTATGTACAAAAACATTTACTTTTACATTACATTTACATAACTTAAAAAGAAAAAAAAATAAACATGTATATAAATATTTTCATGCCTGTAAAGAAAGCAGTATATTACATGACAGACCAGTTTTTATAAAAAATAAATAAATAAAATGTTAGCTCCAGGGTTTGGCATGAAAATAGAAAGAAGCGAGTGACAAAGTTGCCAGAAGAACTCTGGCATGTTCTCCAGCAAACTCAGTAAAACCTCCAGCTGTTTAACTTAGTGTTGTGCAAACGTCTTTGAAACATACAAAAAAATCGTACCATAAGAAAAGATGGTTTTGAAAACATGCGTACATACGGCCACATTAGTTTTTTTTTTTTTTTTTTTCATCTGAAAACTGATCTAATAAACTGGTGAAATATGTTTCTTTTTTTCTTTTTTTTTTTTTACAGGCATGCAAATATTCTTCTGAAATGTTATTTATCAATTAATTAAATAGTTATTGGGGAGACGGTAGCGTTGAGGTTAGCACTGTAGCCGCGCACCTCCAGGGTCAGGGGATTGATTGCTCTGTCAGGTCTGTGTGCATGAAGTTTTCATGTTCTCCCTATGCTTGGTGGGTTTCCTTCAAGTCCTCCAGTTTCTTCCCACAGTCCAAAGACATGCAGATTAGGATAACTGGTGTTCCCAAACCTGCCCTGTGCTCAAGATCTTCTGGGATGTGTTCCAGTCCTCCGCAACCCTGTATACAGGAAGATGAATGACTAAATAAAAAGTAGTAAATTAATTTGTACATAATAAAGCAGACAGGATAAACCTATATAACAAAATTAGTATTACAGATAATGTATCTAAGACTTTTGCCCTGTTGTACTGTCTATTGTATGTCAATCAGATATAGTCTAATAGCCCCTTCACATGCATATCCCTCTCTTATCCCACTCAGGACGAGCAGTATGTGGTCCAGTACTGCCTCAACGCCTTCTGGCCCACGCTCGCTACAGCCGAAGAGATGTTGAACTACGCTGCGAATCGTTTCCCATCAGCCCACATCCAGGCAGCTCTGGCCAAACTCGCCACCTTCTGCAGCCTCTACGGTTCAGACAAATTCAAGTACGTTCTGTTAACTGTCTCTTGCGCGCTCGACCTGGGATTAAATGCCGTGAGATTGTTCACAATGACGTTGTGCCTACTGTTCCTCGCTGTGCTTAGTGGTGTATCCTGGATCGAGTTCCTGAACAGCAGAGATTACCTGAAAGACATCCTCGCACTTTTAAGAGACGGGGACCTCAGCAGGGCGCAGTACCTGTGGCTCCGACACGAGGTACATGCGTCTCCATACCGCCTTAGATGTGCACATTAGTGTCAACTAGGAATGTGAGAATTTTACACAAATAAAAAAAAAAAAGCCGAAAAATGACTGGGGTGGTGATGAGCGTTTCTGTGGGTTTAATACACCACTGGAAAACAAGGCTTTTGAAAAGGTAACAAGTGACACTTACAAAAAGTAAACTATGTTAAAGAAGAATGGAGTTCATTACCTTGAATGTTAAACAAGTCTTTCTTACTTTCTTTATTTTTTTTAAGCCATGCCAGCTTCTACAGCTATATTTATGGCGAGAGTCAGTTTTTATTATTCAATATTAAAACTAGATAAAATGTTTAAGATCAATTAAAAGAAGAACTTTAGAACTAAATATGAATTGCTTGTTTAAAAACTTTCTTAAAAGTGTCTACAGAATAAAACAATGTGTTCCTCACAGGAGAAAAAATAGAATTAGTCAAATAAAATATATGTTTGATGGACAGAAGAGTCCCGAGAGCTGCATTTTGAAGGCTAGAAGAGTCGCTGTGCCTTGTTTTGCTGTTAAAATCGATTGTTTTGATTTTTGATTTTTTTTTTTTAAAGACACGACCAAATCAGTTGTTGTGTTATAGACCCCCATCAGTGTGTATTCAGATATTTAAGTTGAGTAAAACAGAATCATATGAGAATAATGTACACCTAATCATAATCATCTGATCTTTTCAGACGGAGTTTGTGGGAGCATTTAATGAGAAATCAATGAAGGTGTTGTTGAGCTCCATCCCGTCAGACGTCCCGTCTCAGGAGCTCTATATCTGGTTAAAGGGTGTGGTCGTGCCCTTCATGTGGAGGGTGTTGCCTAAAGGACAGGTATGATGTCATGAGATGTTAATGGTGACAGCTCTCTACTGTAATGTCAGTGTCATATACTGTATCTATAGCAACATGTCTGTATGGATTCCTGAGGTACATTTCTATATGAGACTTTAATATTTGGATTTTTTTTGAGGCAAAAAAACAACTACAAACAAGCCAAACATAGGAATTTGGAACTGCACTTATTTTCTGGAAAAGTATGGAAATTCAGAAAATGTTTTTCGTCCTGCAGTAATGGTGTTATTTTAATTTTATTATTATTTTAATGATTTGTTTAATGCCTTTTAAAAAAAACGAACATACAAGTTAAATTCAATGGAATTGTATTTGTATAATACAATCGTCATTGTCGCAAAGCAGCTTTACAGAAAAGAAAGTTTGTATGAAATGTGTATGAATTAAAATGATCAGATTGTCCCTGATGAGCAATCTGAGGGCGGTGAAATTAATGTTATTTAATTTTCTGGTCTGTAAGATCTTTACCTCCACCATTAATGTTTATTGCACCAGTCATCACAAACACATCTGCCTGGATATTAATGATGCAGAAATGTTATGAGAAACGACCTCATTGTGCATTTAGACAGTGTAAATGTATGCATGTGATCCAGACGTGTGTGTGTTTTCAGACAATCCTGGCAAAATGGTTGGAGCTGCGAGCAAGAGATCTGGAATTAACAGAGAAGGTATAAAGTCGTCTAAGTAAACCTTAATTTAGAAACTACATTAGAAACCTTTAAATCCAGACTGACCGCTCACTTTTTTTCAATGGCTTTTACACCTGGCTAAGACATTTTTGATCCCCTTTATTCTTTTGAATTATTTATTTAACTTTTTGCTCAGTTTTATTGATTACTTACTTAATTAAATTCTTCATGCATGATTTCATTTGATTGTTGTTTTTATTAACTGTCACTAACTGATTTTATTTACTTTTTACATGGTTAAGTTTAATTGTATCTGCTTTCATTTTATGTTGTTGAATCCTGGTCGTTTTATTCCTATCATTGTACAGTTCAGCACTTTGGTCCGCTACGGTTGTTTTTAAACGTGCTATAAATAAATTTGATTAGATTTGACTTATTTTAACTCTTTAGTGTTCTGTAATAAAACTTATCCATCGGTATCTTCCTGCTTTCAGAACGGCTGGCCTCAGAACGGGTTGATGCTCGCTGAGCTCGGCCTGCCGTCCTTCTGGATGTCCACAAACCTGGTACAGTTGTCTTTTTTTTTTTTTTTTTTTTTTTTTTTTAACGTTTATTTAATAGGACATGATTCCGTCAGCCAAGAACTCTGATACAAAACACATTCGGTAGTTATTCTACATTTATGCACATGATAGTTTTTTTTTTTTTTAATTATCAGCTTGTCAGCTGAAATGTTTTTTTTTTTATTATTTTTTTTTTTTAGGAATTCTAATGAAGTCCTAGTAGGTAATAAGTAGGGATGGGAATCACCAGGGACCAGGAACAGAACTTAATAGTACAGGAAAAAGGATAGTTACCACACAGAGCAGTGGTGTTCTCCACATGTTTTTATAACGCAGTGTGTGTGATCAGTTGTAATTTGTTCTTTGCAGGTCGAGGACTGTAACACGGAGGAGGTGGAGCATCTTAAGTCATTGGTGGCAAATCTGCGCCAACTCTGTGACCTCTACTCCAAATACAACTGTCGTCTCTACCTGTCCGACTTCGAGGTGGTACGTGAGTGACGTATTAGTGCGGACAGTCTCTGTCACTCAGAGACTGTCACTACTGTAGTGTACTGCCGTTTTGCTGTTGTTTTTGTGTACATTTATTTTTCATTTTCTTAGGTGACCTAAAAAAAAAACAACATAGGTTCCCGTCCCCGGTCTTGCAGGTCCTACAGTCTCCTTTAGATTTTAGTGGTTTAACGGCCCTACACACCTGATTTAACTACCTGACTGTATAACAGAGCTTTTAATAGAAAATGTACATGACCGATGGATTTATGTATTTTTGACTTTATTCAATGTGAACATTCCCGTGTTTACAGATATTTTGGCTCGCTTCCGGGGCAGGTCATGAGTTTATACCCTAGCACCATTAAATCCTCAGTGCCGGGTCCTTGAGCTTGCTTAGTTTGTGTAAATAAGATCTCTTTTGTTAAGAGCAATATTCCAGGACTTTTCGATCGAAAGGGAGGACTATTTTTTTACTTCCTTTTTTTTTTGTCCCAGTTCCTTTTAACAGACATTAGTTGTAAAATTAATTAAGTTGGACCAATTGTGAGCTTTAACATTATTACTCCATCATTAACATCAACAAACTAGCTAACACGTGTATATTAATAGATTTGTTGTTAACAGGCAGAGTTTAAAACCCAGTGTGAAAAGCAAAGTTTTAATATTTTTTTACGCCTGAAGAGTGTAAGACACCGAGTGGCAAATTCACATCATTTAGGAAAACAATGTGTGTTATATTTATTTAGTCAGGAATTGAAAAAGCATCAGTCAGTACAGGTGAAAATATATATTATAGGGTGTTTATACTGAATGTGAACCCATTAAGGCCACGTTGTGAGAATAAATTGCTGTAAAATTTCCTGAGTTATGAATCCATGTACAGTATGTAAATATCTGTACATTGGCTTCTCAAGGTTAATCATGCGATTGTTTACATAAGCGGTTGTTGTAATTAAATAACATTCACAAACACTTGTCGCTTGTCTGCACGTGTTCACGTGTGTATTTTGTAGGGTAGTACTCGCAGCATGGCGTTTCTGATGCTGGATAAAGTGCTCGCCCCGGAGCTGATAGCAGGTGTGGTGGAGAGCAGCGTGAGACCTTACGCCCTGGAGCACAGACTGGACCTCGATCACGTCCTGTTGGACTACGTCAAGGTCCGTTTGGTTTATTCCTCCTACAGCCGTTCTTATTGAAGGTTTTTTCAATTCTTTTTAGAATACTAAATCCAGTTTACTGTGTGTGGAGAATAAAAGCTGATCAGTGATCTGTTCTAGTCTCAGTTTTTTTCTATTTAAGTATTTGATTTGATATTTAAAATGTTTCATAGTGTAAAATAATATAATAATAATAATTAGCTGTTAATCAAAACCTTGTTATAATAAACATACAGTTGTTCTTCCCTTATATGTTTTTAAAAGGTAATTATTTATGAGTAGGTTATTAAGGGCTGGCGCAGTCCGGACTAACTAGTTAAGACTGTATAGATGAACCACTTTTCCCCTGATGTTAGCGCTGACCAGTTTGTTGTGATTTGTTCTCAGGACTTGCTGGATTGCTGCAGTTCTCAGATCACGTCTCTGTTCACTGAGTGGGAGGCCAAAGCGTTGGCTCTGGTTCACTGTATGACTGACACTAATGTAAGAGGAGCTCACGTATTACAAGCAGAAAGGCCTGAAATCACTTTAAAGTATTAGACAAAGTTTGTGCAGAAGTAAAAATAGCTGTTTTGTTTTATTCTTTATACTTAGTTTAGCAGAAACATAGTCACGGGTGGACACGATGCATGATGAACGACGATGAGCTTGAACGATGCTTATTATATTTGATCAGCTTAAACATCTCCAAAGCAAACCTAGCTGTGTGCTGCATCGTGTCGTTCTGTGCGTTTCAGCTGGTGATGGACGCCGTCCTCGAGATCATGTACAAGGCCGTGGTTCCCTGGAACGACACAATAGAGAAGCTTGTCCAGCAGCATCTGGAGAAAGAGCACCCCAAGTACTCAAGACTGAATACTACAGAGAATATACAGATATAAAATGCAGATATGTTTTTTGTTTTGTGTGGAATTTACTGTTGTTGCATTTATATCTCTTTCCTCTGCCAGACAGGAGCTTTTAAAAGAGAGTTATCGATTAATGGAGATGAAGAAACTTCTGCGATGTTACGGAATTCGCAACTTAACGCTCTCGAACTCCAGAGAAACAATGGTTAGTGTTGGTTTTTTTTTTTTCTCCCCACCCAAACGGAGTGTGTGTACATGATAATGCCCTGATACAGTCCATAATGTACATGTGTCGTACCATCAGCCAACTGTACTTGTGTGTGTCTGTGTGTGTGTTTTGAGCAGGTGCTTATAAGACATATTTTAAGACAAGACGTGTCCACTTCACTGGAAGATTCCCTCAAACTGGTTGAAACCTATAAGCTCAACTCATCTGAAATCTACTACATCTACTGCATTCAGCTTTTGGAAAAGAACGAGGTAGTTTACCTGCGCACAGTGTTGTACGTTTACCCGCTCACTCAGCAGGCTGTGTTTGGACTTTGTTTTATTTGGACCCTATTACACTAATGCCTGGAATCATCTTAAAAAATTTATTAGATACCAAAGGACACAAATTAAAAAATATTTCAAAACTGCTCCCTGAAACCTGACCTGACAGTGTAGAGATGATGGAAGTACGTAGTCTAATAGTCTGTGTCTGTTCTGAATCTGGCCAACCTCACAGCATTTAAGGGAAATAAATATAGTGTATATATACTGTATATCTAGAAGGGTTTTATACAGTAATCTGGATGTTTTTTGTATTTACAGGGGGACCGGTGTATAGCAGGGTTGAAAAAGCTGCCGCCTTCTGAGGCAGAACTCGTAATCGAGCGTCTGGCCAGCTGGGCGAGACTCCAACTGCAGAACAAGGAGCAGATCGCTGAGGTTGTGTGTCTGATTGGCTTGTATAAGGCTTGTAGTTCATTCTGTGAATAATAAACGATTTACTTAAAGATGCTTTTGCTGTTCAGCTTAAGAAGCTGCAGATGCAAGTCGCCCAGACGATGGTGGAGGCGTTGAAGTATCTGCAGAGCATTCAGAGAGGTGATGGATTTCTCCAGATGTTTCTGTTTTTCACAGCAGATCGTTTTATAAATACCAAATTAATATGCTGAAAACATCTTTTTTTTAATTATTATTCTCACAGATGATGCTTTAAAGAGAATCTGGTGTGAAAACAACTTGAAGATGTTCACAGCCATCGCTCACTTGCAGGTACATAATTTCTCAAGTATACTGTATATCAATATAGATTTTTTTTCCTTTCTAATTATGAATTAAAGTAAACTTTTTTTTGCTTTTATTTGTGGACCTCAGGAGGACTTTGACATCTTCCTGACCCCTGAGGAGTACGATGATCCAGCAGTGAGGAGGCAGTTCAACCAACAGCTCATCACTGCATACGAGAACACACGAGCGTGGCGTCACTCGCGGAAGAAGAACCCGGACAAGGCTAACGCTAAAGAGCCGGACAGCAAGGCCAAAGCGGCGGTCGCGAATGACCCGGATGGCAAAACCAGAACACTGTCCACCGAGGCTGGACTTCATCGTCTGGCCAGGCACCTTGAGAGGACCGAGCAGGAGCTGTGGGCCGACCTGGCAGATCGAGCTTTAGGAGCTGGGAATGTAGAGAAAGCCCTTAAAATCCTCAGGTAATAATGATGTAGCACTAAAGAGACATTTTTTTTTTTTCCTTCTTTTGCAATTTACGCAGCCCTTAAAGCTCAGAGCATTTTAGCTATTATGTTTTGCTTTTTTTTTTATTATTATTATTTTTTTATAAAAATAGACAATATAATGAACTGAATTTTTGTTTATTTAAACACGACTGGGCGAACAATTATGAAACTGGGTCACAACGGCAAAGAAATAGCACAGATACACACGTGTTTCTCTAGTTGTTTCTATGATATAAAAAATAATATTAATATGCTCATTTTGAAAGTTCTACATTTTTGGAACATCATTCATGTACTGTATTCTGGTTGTGGGAGAATTTACCCTTTATAAAAGTAATGATAAGTTTTGTTTAAACCTATCCATATCCGAAAACCCAAACGTATCTGTGCCGCTTGGGTTTTAAGGGTTTTAATATATGATGGTAATCAATTCTTTTTTCCCCCACATCACCATATTTCCAATCAAAGACAGATGATAGTGTTATTTGAAGAGCATTACAAAATTCTGTCTGGTTAATTGAGGTGGTTTAAGAGTTGAAGGGCACACACACACACACACATACACATATACACATATACACATATACACATATACACACATATACCACCTCATGAATAGTAATATATAAACTATGGAATGTTTTCAATCTGTTTAGTTGCTTTTTGTAGAAATGCATGTCTTCTATTTATTATTTTCAGCGAGCTCTACCAGCACCACCCTAACTCGAGCACAGGCCGAGTGCTGTTCAGTACGGCACAGCGTCTCTGTCAGATGCTGGAGGACAACGTCCCCATGGTGCTGCCTGAAAGAGTCAATCTTCCTGCTCTCATCCACAAACTGGCCTGTCAGGCCATCACCATCTGCCACGCCGGTACCTGAATATTATTCAGAGGAGGGGGAAAAAAGAAATATAATAGAATACTTTTTTATTATTTTATATATATCGAGAGCGAGAGAGTTAACAGGTTTGAGGAGAATAAATTAAAGTCAGCTTAAAACTTAATTTATGAATGTATGAAAGCTTAATCAGAATCATTTATTTCTATTTTCTAACCATAAAAACATGCCATAAAATGACATGAATACTTAAAAATTAAAAGTTAAATATTGTAGTAATAGAAGTATTTTGAACTTTATTGATTTCTTTTACCACTTATCCGATACACCTTTTTCCATCAGTTTCTTATCTCTCTTACTTTGTGAAGTTCTGCATGTGGATGTGCAGTATATAATAATCACCATCATCACTTCTGATTCGCTCTTTTATAGATCTGCTGCTCGACTGTGTGGAATTGTGTAAAAGCACCCGAGACGCTGCTGATGTGTTCCGTCAGTGTCAGATTGATTACTACGGTTTTGTCGTGAAGGTACAGCTCCGTCTGTGTGTCTCTGTATGTTTATTATAGTGTTATTTAGCGCTCTTTATTCCGTGCAGGATGCCGTGCTGAGTGGTGAGGAAGACGCTTACACAGAGGCTAGCGTCCAGGATGTCTTTAATGAGGACGGCATCGTGCTCGACCCGGTCTCGGTGCTCCCGGTGCAGTATAAGATCACCACCAGTCTTCTGCCGCTCGCAGGTGCTTGCGTGGTGCTGCCGTCTTTAGCCAGGAGAGATTATTAGGGGATTGTTTTTTACAGGCTGAAATATTGCCACTTAACCTGCGTTGTATTTTATGATATTTTAGAAAGCAAGGTGGTGATAATTTTCTTTAAATTGCTCTGTATTTGTTTTTTTTATCGTGTTGTAGATTCGACATTTTATCCCCTGGGCTGCTCATGCTTGTCATATTGTGCTCTTCAGGAAGGTAATTTACATTTCATAGCAGATTAACATTTCACATGCATTCGGATTGCTTCATTAATAATATAATACTGTTATTAATGTCGGTTCTTCTTTTCACATATGTAGTACTTCCTTCTTTTTCATTTACCTTACATTTTCATTCGTTCATTCCTTCCTTAACTCATTTTCAGCACATGCTGGTCCAGTGTGTGTGACTTTAAAGTGCACATTTTTAACAAACAAAACAATCCGGAGGAAATCGTTTTTCAGTAACGACTGATTTTGTACATATTTAAACTGAGTTACATATGATGACATCATCAGTGTACAGAGATGTAAAAGTTAGAGATAAGACTTGGTTAATGTGAACATTAACAAATAGCAATATACACCCTAATTACAGCACCACCTAAAATGGATTTACGAGTTCTATGACTTAAAAGGGTTTCACAACACTTTGATTTATTTATTTTTTGACAAAAAAAAAAAGCTAAAAGAGCCCCGAGCCTGAATAATAACGGACGAATTCAAAGAATTATAAAAAAATAAACAAATTTAAAGAAGAAAGAAAAGGAGGACATCATGTTGTTTGCATGTTCACTAACACAAGAGACCCTTGAGATTGTCTAAACATGATCAAATAGTGAATTTTCTATAGGACAAAGTTATATGTTTAAGCTCAAAGTGTGTTGCCTGTCATTCAGGTGTTTATAGATGTTATCAGATGATAATTTAAGTTTAAAAAAAAATTTTTTAAAACACTATAACCTCTGTTAGCCAGCTGTTGGGCCACCATAAAAAAAGTTTCTGTGTACCTTGGCACATATTCTGTAGGGTCTGGATCTGTGTGTTCATAGAATTGTCACCATTCTTCCATAATATATTTCCTCAGTTGGTGCTGATGATGGCAGTGAAGAATCTCCTGTAAGTGTTTAACTGAGAGTTAAAAAAGTTAAAAGTTTTAAATGAGGCCCGATACCCATCTGTATCATAAGAATAACCAGTCATGCTGCTTCCTATCAGATATAAACACGATTTAACCATAAATAGTTCCTGTGTACGAGTTTAACCCCAAGCTTAGCGTTCAGTAACATTCCGCCACAGCACAACAGTTTTTTTTTTTTTTTTTTTTTTTTTAAAACTCTTTACCAGTTTACAGATTTCTATTAGTGTCTGATTTACACCCAGCACTACTACGTTATTCCATTTCTAAACTTTGACAAAAGGATTTTATCCTCAACTCTTTTGTTCTACAGGAGTTTCACACACTATTCATATCCTCAAAAACATTCATAATCCTCAAAAATTATGAAAAAAAACAACAGTTTTTTTGTTTTTTTGCTCTTTTACCATTTACTGGATTTTAGGAATCTGGACTTTTCAATGCCGATTGTGTAAATAGCGATCCGATGTTTTCCAGACACTGATTATGTGCGGCCGTTGCTGGGCCCCATGGCCACCATGCTGCAGAGTCTGCAGGAGTGCAGTCAGCTCGAATTGGCCCTCAAGCTCCTGCTGGAGTCGTACGGCAGCATTTTACAGCACTTTGTCTCCAACAACATGGACCTCAGTTTGAGCATGAAGGTGAGTCATCTTCACAAATTAACATTACATTTCAGAAAAAGCTGAATTTTTGTTGTGAAATAGCATTGTAATGTAAAACATTAGCACTTGCATTACAAGGTTTCTTATTCGTCAGGGTAATAATGAGGCGGTTTAATTCATGAGGCTTTAAACTCGGTATGTATTAAGGTTTAGTTTAAAAAGACTTCCTTTTTATTTTCTCCTCAGCTTCATACTAACAACAGGTTAGTCCGAGATAAGCAGACTCTGGAGGCGATCGAGAAGACGGCTCTCTCTTCTGTCACCATGGTCGTGGTGTCTTTATTGCATAAGGTAAACATCCGAAAAATAAAGCTTTTAGATTTAATTCTTAAAACTTACAATAGGAAAATTCAAATGCACCAAAGTTTAACTGTTTCTAATTATTAGCATTTTTAAATGCTTTAATATGAACCTAATTTGTACATCATAGGTCCTGAACTGGCGGGTGGTGGACTGTGACTTAGCCATTGGTCTCTGCACTATTCTGGGCAAATCTGACGTTCTGGACATTCTATGGAAAATAATAACCAACGCTTGGCAAAACTATGACAAGATAATGGTAAGATCATGGATGTTTCACTTTGTCTCCAAACTGGAGCGGGACAAATTTTATATATTTTCATACCTGTTTCGACATCAGATCTGTTGCAGTGTGTCACTGGCCAGATATTTCAGTTTAATGTTTGCATTGTCCTCGTCAGGCTGTGGCGATGGTCGGAGCCCATTTCTGCTCGCTTTATAACGACCAGCAAGAGAGAACAAACTTCCTGTCCGTCATCACTGATGCAGAGTGGGGGATTAGACTCGGAAAATTTGGCGTGAGTCGTTTTTTTTAAGAGATGTTTTTGTTTGTTTGCGTGTACAATAACAATAATTCTAATCATGTAATTCTTTCTCTGGCTACTAACAATGAAAATATGTCCTGCTATAATCTCGTCCCAGATTTCCATTCAGTCCGTGTTCAGACAGTGTTCAGAGAGCAAGAGGAATCTGATTCCTGTACTTGTGAAGAACACAAACATGACTGCTGAGATCTTACACGATTACTGCAGGTGAGTTGACCTGCATTATACAGCTGTTGGTTCCAGCTGAGTAATCTGATTGGACAAGAGGCATTCCACGAGTGATGATATTGATCATAACAGCACCGGGACGTTTAACTCACACTGGTGAAAAGCGTCTGACTGTCAAACACCACTTTTAAAACCAGTCACGGTCGCACTCTCAGCCAGAGATCACATCTGAGAAGGTTTTATCATCTTAAACAACACTTTATCTTCTTAATAACTGCTAAGTCGTTTTGAATTGCCTCCGAACCATCCGTGTCGTTCTGTTCACAGCTAACTAGAGTCTAACACAGGGCTGAATCCCAAATCTCTCTCAAATAACCACCATGCAAGGGTGTGTGGAAACAGTACAAGTCGTGATTCAACTCTGAAACCCTTGGAGTGAATGTAGCTGATATTCTTACGCCGAAAAAGTGGAAACATAGAGAGAAACTTTCCATTGTTTATTTGTTTCAACCTTTTAAAACTACTTTCAGCCCTGTTAATTACACTAGGTCTCGACAGTTAATAAAAAAATTATGAAAACTAACGTTCAGAATGTCTAAATCGACACAATCTTGCCCATTTTTCTTCTTTCCTGATTTTGCACCCTAACCTGTTCTCTTTAAAACATTTGAAAGTGGACAAAAGCACAAAAACTTTTGGAGCACACTTTAAAGGTGACCTTGATGCTGCAGTGATGCGACAGTAATCATAAAGACTGACTCTGGTTATCCCAGGAGAATGTACTCACACTAACACACTTACGTTACTGATTTTATTAAAAGTAATATGTTATAATTCGTGCTACTGTCATCACTCATCTATCAGATCATTTACTGTTCAATCTCTCCATGTCCTTCAGAACCTACGGGCTGGACAGCGACTCTGCGCTTAACCTCTACATCACCACACTCCTGCTGCAGGACAAAGCAGATATTAAGCACTGTGAAGTCGGAGCAGGGGATTCGGCACTGGCCGAAGGGGACGAGGAGGCAGAAGAAGGGCATGAGGATGTATTGGAACGTGTCCTACAGATTGTTCCTCAACTGAGTTCCGCTGCGGATCTGGTGATCAGTCTGCACATGGCACTCACGAAGGTCAGACTGCAAAATAGAAAAACCTCCCTAGTCAGTGTGATAATCAGGACGAAGTGCTCAGTACTTTTGTTGGTCTTCTGCAGCTGAGTCCTTACAACTATGAGCGCATCGAGAGGGTCCTGAAGACCATTCAGATTGCTGAAGAAGGCACCACTGTTATACCACTCAACCAGGTCAGATGTTTTATTCTCTGTTCAATAAACTTTTCCTGCATTTTAGATTTGATAATTTAGTTCTAAATGAAAATCTAAGCTTGTGTTTGACAGTGTTTATGTTTGACTGTTACTGTGCAGATGATGGGATTGCTGCAGCACCTGAAGTCCCACAAGCGGACGTCTCCTCCCACTGATGTGGAGAGCACGTACCTTCTGGAGAAATCTCTGGAGTCGACTCCTCTCGCCAACACGCGACTGCCCTTCCACCTTCTCCTCCAGACCAACCTTTACTTCTGGAAGATTATTTGTGAGTTTTGCTGTGAGGATGAAGTGTGTCAGCAGGTCTTGTGAGATAAAAAGATTCCCGCCCACTTTCTGCCATTAGAACCTCTTTCATGTTTTGTATCAGTTTCTTTCTTCTTTGTCTTTCGGTTGTTCCCTTTCAGGGGTCGCCACAGCGAATCATCGGCCTCCATCTAACCCTATCCTCTGCATCCTCTTCTCTCACACCAACTAACTTCATGTCCTCTCTCAATACATCCATAAATCTGCTCTTTGGTCTTCCTCTAGACCTCCTGCCTGGCAGTTCCAACCTCAGCATTCTTCTACCGATATATTCACAATCTCTCCTCTGAACATGTCCAAACCACCTCAATCTGGCCTCTCTGACTTTATCTCC
>JAQMYJ010000014.1:6681132-6696316 GCA_030014305.1 Clarias laeviceps | reverse complement strand
AATAGGAAGAAACCTTGAGAGGAACCGGACTCAACAGGGAACCCATCCTCATCTGGGTGAAACAGAGAGCAGGGATTCGTCTGCCTCATACTGTGTGTTAGGAGGCTGGAAGTTCAGTATAACAGAGAAGTGTTTAAGTTAATATGGAGTCCAGTCCGTTATTCACAATCATGCCACATCTATATAGATATAGAAACCCTGCACTTGATGTTTGCCAGCTCAAGCCACATAAAATCTATGTTTCTATCAAGCGTCCCTATTGTGGAAAGTAATCCAGCTCATGTTGTTTTCAGTCCTGTTTATTTCACCAGCCCGTGAACCTTCTCAATCTCATGCTCTGGATCTATCGGTGAAAATATTTAACATCACTCTCAATATTAAATCACAGCCACAATGCAACCCTGAAATGAAGCTGTTTATGAACTAGAAAGTGTTGACAGTAATGATCCCGAAACCAAGTATTGAGCTGTATTTCAGTTTCTGTGCCGTATTCAGATCATATGTGAAGCAGCGTTACTGGGTTCATGAAGGCGCTTCTGCTATTAGAGAGACTAAACAAAGGCTTCTGCTTAATTACACCGGCTGTCTCTGCACGAGTGCTTTATTCGACCATGATAAGGCTGAGAGCTGTGATTACTGTAATTAGGAACACTGGCGCTTCTCAGTACTCTCTCTTTGTGTAACAGCACTCAGATCAGTGCTCAGCAGTGGCCTTACACTTCACACTGCTGACTTACAGTAAATAAAACCCAGGCTGCTTTTCTCAGCCTCAGAAAGAGCGCTTTATATACAGTACATACAGTACGAGTCTCTCCTCCTCCAGATTCAGGGTCAGATCTTTTTTTTTCCGTCTCGCCGAGCGTCTGCATAGTTCATTTTGTTTTAGTGTATATTTTTTTTAAGCATCTCAAAAATGTGAACTCTATAGAAAAGTTTTCCCGTAAATTACTAAATTACTAATTAGTTTTTTTTTTTCTGTAAATTTAATTCAAAAAGTGAAACTTATTCTAGATTCATTACACGTAACGTGAAATACACTATATTGTCAAAAGTATTCGCTCGCCTGCCTTCACTGCGCACCAGAGCACAAAGTAAGGTCCATAAAGACATGGATGAGCGAGTTTGATGTGGAAGAACTTGACTGGCCTGCACAGAGTCCTGACCTCAACCTGGTGGGAGGAATTAGAGCGGAGACTGCGAGCCAGGCCAACATCATAATAAACCCTATGGATTAAGAATGGGATGTTACTCAAGTTCAATGTCACTGCATGTGAAGGCAGGCGATTTTTGTAAATGAAATGGCAGTGTGCAGTATTCTATGTTTTTTTATTACATTTTTTTGTGCAAAAATCCTCATTTATGCGCTCTATACTCTATTCTAGGTCGAGGCCTATTAAGGTCTATTATAGGTCACTATATAAGGTGATCAGCCTGTTATGGGCGTTACTGGAGACCAGGATCCGATGTTTCTCATCTTCCTCTAGACAATAGCACATAGATTCTCTACGGGGGTTCAGGTCAGGCGAATTGGCTGGACAATACAGTACAGTAACATCATGGTCAAGAAGGTAGTTAGTAGTTTTGGCGCTGTGTGCAGGTGTTAAGTCCTGCTGGAAAAGGATAGCAGCGTCGTCTCCATAAAGCTTGTCAGCAGACAGAAGAATGAAGCGCTCTAAAGTTTCCAGGTAGACGACTATGTCCTTGGAAGAAAAAAAAATAACACTGTGGACCACTTCCATCTGATGACACGATATGGCACGGCACATCATCACAGACTGTGGAAACTGCACTCTGGACTTCGAGCAACTTTGATGCCTCTCCACTTTTCATCCAGACTCTGGAACTTTGATCTCCAGATGAAATGCAAAATTTACTTTCATCTGAAAGAAGGACTTTATACCACTGAACAGTCCAGTTCTTTTTCTTTTCCTTAGTCCAGGTAAGATGTGATGTCGCCTCTGTTTCAGGAGGGGCTCGATACTAGGAGCGCAAGAGTTGTAGCTCATTGCCTAAAGACATCTGTGTGTGGTGGCTCTTGATGCACTGACTCCAGCCTCACTCCACTCCTTGTTAGATGCACCGGAAATATATTCCATTTCTGAATTTTTCCTTGTTTACTTGATTATGTTCATTTTTGCATGTGATTCTGAGAATATGTATTATTCCCTTTCTGAAGAAGCCCTAAGAAGGCACTCCCTCGTCCCTCAAGCTCTCCTCCTATGCTTGGAAATCCTTTCTTTTTTTTTCCTTTCTTTTTTTTTTTTTCAGACTGTCTTTTATTTTTAATGCAGTCTTGAGGAATACATCTCAGGCTTCCTGGAGGAATTTTTTGTTTCTTATATTCACTGCACCTGAGCAATTTCAGGAGAATGTGTTTGTGTGTTAAGCTGCACAGTGAGCAATGAATCATTCAAGCATAAAAAAAACATCTAACATAAGTGAGAAACAGGTGTCGTGATGAAAGATGGAGTTAAAAAGAGCTGGTAAATTGAATGGCACAGGAATGTTCTCGTAATAAATCGGCTGCTACTTTTGCTCATAAAACCAGCAAGCTTATTCATCATTGCCTTTTAAGAGACCAAAAAAAAACCCCACAAAAACAACCTTGTGCTGTACTTTTCTATGAACTTTAAGGTTCAGCGCTATCCTCCCAGGATTTGGACAGTTGTGTGTTGGACAGTCGTGCTGGACTGTTAATAATCAGCCAATGACTTCCTTGTGTTGATTCTCAACAGCGTGGGTTCCACTGAATGCCAGCATTAAATTGTTGATTGTCACAAGAATAAAAATGAGTCAGAGGGAAAGTGCACTTAGCAGGGAGGAGCCATCTCACCAGCGGTGGCAGAGCAGGCAGTACAGCTGTTACACAATGTCTCCCAAAGCCCAGTCTTCCTCCTCCCTCTTCATGAAACTAGAATTACTCTCTCTGATCTCTTGTTTGCAAGAGAATATAAATCATTATTGCTGCAGTCATTTGATCGCAGCATCACACTTTATCATTTCCTTGTTGTTCAGAAAGATTCTGTCCACACAACATGCAGGACAGGCTGTCATTGAACGTGTCTCCCTGACCCTGACTAAAGCCTGTTTTGGCATCATCTTTATAAGTTTATAACAGTTGCCGGGGCACCGCATTAAGCATGCGTCCTTTGTTCCAGATTTGTTCGGTGTGTGAAATTTCAGCACGACTAGCTGTGCTTAAGACCAGAGCACACTGTTCCTTTAATAAAGATGAAGTAATGCTATGGGTAATGATGCAGCCAAAGCACACTGCAACTTATTGGACGTGTCCTTGCATCCATTTAAACCTCTGATTTTAGTCCTGATGTCCAGCAGGTATGCATCTCACTGCTCCAGATGTTGTCTGATGGCTTTGGCTTCTGGAATAAATGTGCCTACTGAGGCATCGGTGCCATATTTAGACTAACGAACGCATGGGCAAGCAAGGACTTGTAGATGTCCAGAACAAGGTGGAATTCTGGGTGTTTGCTTTATCATCCAGAGATTGTGAGTTTGATTCCCTGGTGATGCTACAACCCGCCCGGAGCCAGGAGTCGAGAGAGCAGATGCTCTCTCAGGGTGGAGAGGTGGCACGTCCATCAAAATGACACTAGTCAATCATGGACGTCTGTGAGCTCATCCCAGTGGATAGTGTTTTTTCCTCCACGCGTGTTACGCCGCCCCAGTGTTGAATAAGCAGCGGTTCGAAAAATTATGGTCGGCTGGTGTAACGTTTCTCAGAGGGTTGTTGATCAGTGTTTACCCTTGATGGGACAGTGCTCTTAGAGAGAGACGGGTGTGAATTGGACATGGCTGAATCAGGGAGACAAGTCATGGAAAAATCCAAACAACAGCAACAACAACAAAAAAACCCATGTTGGAAGTTCCATGCATTAAATGTGGTTGCAGTGTATATTGTATTAACGATACTTTCTCTATTTCTGTCCTTTTTCTTGTCTGACTGCGTGTCTCTTGTTCATACTGTCTCTCCTGTCTCTCTTGTTCCCACTTCATCATGTTTGTCTTTTTCTCCCTACAGTATGTCTCCGTCTTGTCTTCTTTTTCTTTGCTACGTACCATTACTCTATTGCTCTTCTGTCCAATTTATTTTCTTCTTTGTCTGCCTACCTCGTCTTCTTCTTCTTCCTCAAACATCTCCTCCTTTTGTACTCGGTACTCTATTGCGTTGTCCTCCTCCCCCTTTTTCTTCTCGGTTTACTGTTTCTACTCAGACAAATACTATATATGTGTAATACAGTGAATGTGCATGGCTGGCAAAATCAGTGCACACACAATGTCTTCCTGAGTGCGTGTGGAATAAGTGAGCTTGGGAGTCAGTAGGCGGTGAAAATGTGTTTTTCTATTAATGAAGAATGTTGTTGTTCAGAAGGTTCTATAACTTAGGAGTGGTACCAGTAACTTCACTTTGTTTCTGGCCACGTCACACAACCTGTCATGGATTATTTTCTTAGAATTGCACCCACCCACATTCCTTACTTCATCTCTTTTTTATCAGTTTTTGATTTTAAAATGAAGTTTTTTATTTATTTATTTATAATAACAGTATACTCAGACCGGATGTTCTCCTGTTGTCTTGGTAACACATCACGACCAATTATAAAGGACTTCTGTTGTTTCAGGATTATGTTTTGTCTGGTCAGCTCGATTCTGCCTGCAGGAGCAATGACTCATCCACCACTGAACACTGCAGTAATTCTCCACTACATAGTGACAGGATGCCAGAGTTTCTGTACCGAACATCACTACACCACACAGTGCAGACGTACCTGACTTGAGAATTATTATGATTATATCTTCAGTCATTTTATAATATCTTCCTGTCTCCCTCATCTGTCCTGCAGTGTGGTGAAGTTTCGGCGTACAGGCGATAGCACTTATTCAGAGTATGAGTGTGGAACGAGGGATCAGATGGTGCAGGTCGAAGGCGGAAACATCGATGCAGGTTCTGTGGATCTGTCTGATGGAGCTCCGGTACCGCAAGAGTTTGCCAACCCTACTGACGGTACGTGTCTCATACCACTGTCATTTATTATAATCTAGGAACGAGGGCCGTTCAAGTCAAACCGGGACTTGTGATGAAATTTCTCATGAATGAAAGCCTAACACCGATGGACATTTACAGAAGACTTCAAGCACAGTATGGTGATACAGTTCGACTCTTAGCCGCAGTAAAACATTTGAATGTTACTTTTTAAAGAAGGCCGTACATCTGTGAATGATGATCCTGGCCGAAGTGGCTCAGAGCCCACTGCAGTCGTTCCTGTGGATGTTCAGCGAGTGAAATGAATGAATCAACGGATAACTTGTCGCTAACTTGCAGATGAGACGTGTCTGTCTGTGTGAACTGCAGACACAATCATTCACCAACCCCACTTGCATGTTACAGGAACTCAGTTGGGAGTTATTGCCATGTCCCCCGTACTGTCCTGACCGCGCCCCAAGCCATTTCCACATGTTTGGGCTGTTAAAGGAGCTCCTGGAAGACAAGGCTTTCTAATGTGAATCATGGAGTCCGATCATGGCTCCAGCATACTGAGGAAACCTACTTCTACCTTGATGGTGTCCAAGCACTAGTGGAACACTGGTATAAGAGCATTAGTGTAGCAGCTGATTATATAGAGAAATAAAGGGAGATTTTAACTCTCATAATTGTGTTCTGACATAATGCGCAATCAAAAGTCCCAGTTTGACTTGAACGCCTCTCATACAAAGGATTAGCACAAAGCAGCGTTATAAAAGTCCAGCTGTAGACTGAAACCTGTACTGCAATGAAATGACATGAAGAAACCCTGTGTGAAACCACACAGACTCAACAGGAAAACAACCAGCATAGAGGAATAAAGACAAATAGAATTAAGTGGGTTCGGAGCAAACTGTAAATAAGAGTAACTGGATGAGCACAGAGAGATCTTTATAATTACACCTTAAGTTCTTAAGTACTTGTCTACAGTGTCCCAGTGAGGTGATTAACTGAAGCATGTGTGACACTTGGACGGTTCCTCTTCCCATCCGTATGGGACCATCAACAACGGCACAAAGTGTCACAAGTAGTAGATTACATGTGCATCTCAATAAATAATATATCTTAATAAATCAATCAATCAAAAAGTTAATTTATATCAGTAAATTCAATTCAAAGCGTGAAACTATAAATATATATATATATATATATATATATATATATGGAGAGAGAGAGAGATAGATAGATAGATAGATAGATAGATTCATTACACACAGACTGATATATTTCATCTGTTTCTTTTTTCCATTTTGATGATTATGTCTTACAGCTAATGAAAATCCAAAGTTTTCAATGAAATTTTTTGAGGTGCTCCTGTTTCACTGAGGCTAACAAAAAGACTCCGTGAACAGCTAAACACACCAGGGGACACCAGGGGACATGGGTAGGACCTGCACTGATTAACACGTTCAACATTTTCCAAAAGGAAACAGAGGTGTAAACAAGGGATAAGTAGCAAACAAGACACAGGTGCTGCTGATAATAATCAGGAGGAAATGACCACAGCAGATCTGGTGCGGCAAATTAGACCTACAGGCTTAATAGGAGCTAATGTTTACATTTATCCAAAATCTAGCCACTAATGCTAAAGATTGCAAATGGAAACATGTGCTCAGGCAAATGTAATCAACTAGTTCACACATCATTGTCTTGTTTTTTAAGGTTTGACTAGAGCTACAAGGGTGATGTACTGTAGCTATCAAGCAAGATACATTCATAGCATTTTGCATTCTGAAACAATGGCACTATCAGCCTGAAACAGTTTTGAGTAGTCCTCCATCTGCCTTGGTTTCTGACGACATTCAGTACAGTATAAGACGGTATAAGACGAGCCAAGAGCCGTAGTAGCAGCACCATCTTAAAGCTAGATTGCTTTCTGCTTAAACCCCAGACTTTGATTATTAAAGATGATTTTAAAATAATTGCACGGTGCTAAAATGGAAGCAATTAACTTTCTTTAGGAAGAAAACCTTTTCCTTACGTCAAAATCTTCATTATTACAGATGGCTGAAACCACAGGCTGTATTAGAGACCACAGCAGTGCTTTTTACAGAATTTTTCATTCCTCTCTCCATCTGGCTGTAGATACCTTCATGGTGGAGGATGCTGTGGAGGCCATCGGCTTTGGACAATTTCAGTGGAAACTTTCAATCCTCACGGGTCTATCCTGGGTAAGGCTGGCATCCTTGGCACCTCTGTCATGATTACTGATGCAGATATCTGAGCTTCTATCTAGAAATTGTGGTGCTATTTTTTGACTGGTGCTGTATTTTTGTTATTTTTGTAAGAGGTTTGTGGGTGTGTGTGTGGTGTTGATATTATGGGGACATAAAAAAACTGATATTTTATCAATTTTATATAATCTAAACGTTGTTATTTCTGGTTCAGATCTCTAGTTTCCGAGTAGTAATTACGAGGCGGAAAGCTATTGTATTTAAATGGCTCTTTCCTATAAGAAAAGAAAGTTCATTTGAAACTTTTGGGAACTTTCTAATCAAAGTTTTTATTTGCTCATGAAGACAGCATAAATTCCCCTAGGACCAGTATCATTGGACAGTTAAACAGCATTCTGGGTAATAATATGTCATAGGTAATGAATGCCTGCAAATTTCCCTCTGGATTAATAAAGATTTATTGTAATCTTTTTCTAATCTTAATATAAGAAACTCTTACTTGAAATGAAAATGGACCAATTAAGTAAATAAATAAACAGAAATTCCTTGATCCCATATCTTTGATGTCACTGAATATAATTTTATTGTTATAAATATTAATATACAAGTTGTTCAAGGTGTTAATGGTAAAGTTTTTTTTTTTTCAATGTTTGCAAATACTGTTATCATCGCAGCCTCCCTACTGGGAAAAACAGTTGCAGTTTAAAATATTTACTTTAATGATTAAAATTGTGTTTTTTGTGATTTTTGTAATGTTTTAATAATAGTGTTCAGTCTGATCTGTTCGCTTTTTTTCTGAACAAATTATTTGCAAAAACCTTTCAGTAGGAAACGAACCCAGTGTCACCTAGAGCTCCCTTTTCACCCTGCGCCCCAATACAGCATCAGTTTTCCATCCAAAAAAAGTTTCATATGTGACTTTTTATGATTTTTTTATTGCACAAAAAAACAAGCCATAAAAAACATTAAAAAAATTAGTAACAAGTTCCACAGCTTTTTTATGAGAACTAAATCTTAAATCTTAAGTTGACTCAACTTGTAACTCAAATATTTAAGTCGACTCTAGTAGTATTTGTTGTGGCTCAATTAATTATATTTCTCTAAGGTTGACCAACTTTTATCTACTCAAAAAGGTAAGCTGTCTCCCGTTGTAGTTTGTTAAAGTGATTTGATTTTCAATAAAAACAAGTTGGCCAAACAATACCCCAACAAACATTACTTAAAAAACTTTACTTTTCTAAAACTAGTCAAAGTTACAACAGAGATCTGCATAAAACAGGAGAATACAGGTTCTATTTTGCTTAAAGGTCAATAAAATACCTGAATAACACCAGATGCTTATCAATCTCTTACTGATTCTTTTACTGTATATTACAATATCATAACTATTTAAAAAAATAGCAAAGAGCAACTACTTTTTCCCCCATATGTATCAGACACAAAAAAAGAGTCCATGGCAACAAGAGTTTGTTTGTGAATCCGAGGACAGCGTGTCTCTCCAAGTCCAACAGAAATGGTTTGGATGGCTTCATGGGTGTAGTCCGGTCCTTTTGGAATTCATTGTTCAGAGCAGAAAAACCTGTCCAAACATCCCTCCCAAAGCTGCTGCATTGTCACCCAGGCCATCAAGGACTACAGTCACCTCTCCAACAGCTTATTCTGGCTCCTCCAGTAGCTCCGAAAGGCCAGCCGTCACCCCTCTGACCACATCATCCACAGCAGAGATCAAGAGAACCAGAGAAGTCTTATAAAGACAAAGATAAATGAATTTCACAGAATATCTAGTTATGATAGAAGATAAAATATATTAGTAAGGCTATATACCATCAGAGAGTGTAAAAGAGTTTCTGTAATTCTAATGATGGGTTAAAGCTACTTACTGCTTCATATTTAAAAGGATTTCATATTTTCAAGGGTTTTACTTTGTCATTCTCAGGAGTAACTACATATTTGGAGTGATGTTTTAAATTAACCGGGTATTTACTCAATTCTTTTTTCATACGAATAAGTTAACCGATATAACACTTGTAGATGAGCAGTGTTGGGGGACGTTTCTTTTTAAAGTAATTAATTACATTACAAAATTACTGTCATTAAAAAGAATTCAGTTATATTACAGCGTTACCTTCTGATAAAAGTAACTAATTCAAGTACTTTTCCATTGCAGAAAATGAAAACTCCTTTGTGATTCCTCATGCATGTTGTTTTAGTCAAGACCTTTATAATTATTCTACCATCATCACTCAGCAAAGTTTGGCCCATAGATGTTAACTACTAATACCCCGATCTCACCTACGCGGTTTCGCCCGAGTTTTGGCGCTGTGATTATGTTTCCATCTTTCCGCGCATCGGGCCTTGTAGACCTTGCAGAAGTTCGCGGCGGGTCGGGTGGTCACTTGCGGCGGCTCACGGTGCCTAACACCACTTCTCACCGCGAGTCAAACCACGTAGGTGAGATAGGGGTATAACAGCAGGAATTACAGAGGGGAGAGGGTTATCGGGGGCGAGGCTTGTAGGACGACTTTCACACACACTCACACACACACACACACACACTAACGGAGTCACTGCTGTCTGGCTCACAGATTAACGCGTTACACCCAACACTGAAGATGAGCATTAGCGACTTTTTATATCGTTTTATATAAATACTATATAATACTATAATACTATATCGTATTTTTTATATAAATACGATATAAAAAAAAGTTTTTATATCGGTCTGTTTCTCTAAATTTCTCAAGAACACAATGTTACCTGTAGTCTCACCAAATACCACTGTAAGAAGTTTGGCCAACAGCACAATATTAATTCATTCAACATTTATCTAGTTGGATTTTTTACAGTGTACTGTACCATGACACACCTGCAAATTCAACAGTGCAAAATTAATATTACAATAGGCTGTCGCATTGCAGCAGTTATCGTTGTGTTCATGTAACACTCAACATTCAACATTAATGTATTTAATATGCATGATAATTGTTATACGTCTCTTCTAGGTTTTGTATTGATATTTTAGTCCCGGAAATATTCACAGTGTGTTATAAAGTGCGGAAGTATAATCTGCCGTCAAGGATTTTTTATTTTGTTATAGTGGTGGAAATGACACTTTAATAGGAACACTTGCAAGCTGTTAAGCTTACATTCTTGTTTCATCAGAATATGAACAACATCTTCTCAATATTGTTGGTGACGTTGTCTATGGCTCAGACTGATTTCAGACTGCTGATCATCTGGGAGTTTTATTTTCACCAGCCTCTAAAGTTCACACAAAATGGTGCAAAATCCAGTGATCTGTAATATGTGATTGTATGTGTGTGTATGTGTGTGTGTGTATAGATGGCAGATGCCATGGAGATGATGATCCTCAGTATCTTGGCCCCTCAGCTGCACTGTGAGTGGAGGCTCCCCAACTGGGAGGTGGCACTGCTCACTTCGGTAATGATGATGATTGTGGTTGTGTGTGTTAGGGATTTTCTGCCCTCTTTTCCTTCTATTAAATTTTTTCCCTAGTGGCAGCTTTTGCCATTTTCCCATCTCCTACCTCTTCATCTTCTGTGTTTTTCTCCTTCATATTACTTAGCCGTCTCCCTCTCCCTACTTTCTTTTTCTTCTGTCTGTATCTACCTTTTTAATTCCCCGTTCCCTTCATTAACTTTCGATCAGTTCTCTCTCTTCTTAATCTTATTTTCATTCCTTGTTTCTGTTTTCTGTACCCTTTTTCCATCCTAATCATTTTCATCATGTTTGTGATTTGTCTTTCTTCACGCTTTACACTATACTGTATCTCCCTCACTTTCACTCTCTCCCTCTCTGGTGTAGGTGGTGTTTATTGGCATGATGATCAGCTCTTCATTATGGGGCAACATATCTGATAAATATGGACGAAAAACAGTGAGTATCAATCAGAGAAACCCCGGATCATGACACTGTCTCCAGAGGCTCGTAGAGTGGCCGCTATGCATGATGGGTACATCGCTTCATGCTCTTCCCTTCTTACACTGCCATGTTCATCGCTCTAGAATAGAACTCATCAGACCACATGATTTTTTTCCGTCGCTCCAAAAGTTTAATAATTATCCTTACTAGAAAACTGAAGACATTCTCACTTACTGTATGATCACACGGCTGTTTATTCCCAACCCTGTGAGATCCAATGGCACCGTGCATGAGGAAATGCTCTGACGTCCACTATTAAACATAGATGGGATTTCTACTCTCATTTATTTTTTTTTATAATGCAACTTAATTCTTAAAATTTAAAGAATTTAAGTGATCCTGTATTAGAATAGACATTTATGATTTTCTTTATCAGCAAAGTTGATGGTTCGGCACTGTCCTTCCAGGATTTAATAATGCATTAGTCTTCTTAAATTTCAGTCATTATTATTATTATTATTTTAGAAATATAATATTTAAAATATATATAAATTAATTATATAAATTCAATTATATAAATTATATAAATTACAATTATAAATTGCAAGGATTTTTAATCAGGTACAACATTCTGGGATATGCTCAAATTATTTTGCCTCAAAATATTTAGTGTTTTTTTTTTTTTTTTTAAATGTCTATACATTTTCTTTACATTTACACTTTATGCGTTAGTCCTAATTGTATATGGAGCCGAATCTGGAAGGACAGTCTCCCAGTTGGTCACCATCTGCCCGTCAGCGTACCTGATACACAGTCAAAGTCATTTAGTTCTGCTGGGTTTGAAGTGTCAGAACATTTAAACAGCACTGTCCGGTCTCGCCCGTCATCGTGTGGACAATTCTAACTCTCTTCAGTGAATCAGATCATCTGTCTCGACTTGCCAAAAATGGATCAGCCGTTCTTGACTGCCAAATGGCACATTGCCTGTTTACACACAAACAAACAAACAAGAGCAACAAAAAATCTGGACATAACAGGGTCTTGCATAAGTACTGATGTTTTATAAAATGGATTTTATATCATTTATCTACGAATAACAGAGCATGTAAAAAAAAAAATTGTGATTGCACATGTATAGCCCTTTAATTAGTCCGGGTACAAAGCACTGCCATCAGAAGGTCATAATTAGCTCAGTGGGTTTGACCTGTATGTATCTCAATACTGTAGTCATCTTCTGTTCCTAGAATAGCAAGCAGCTTTATAAAGCCAAAATATAAAAGAGATGTTTAAATACTTGATGATGTTCCCTGTGCCATGTAGAACCTACAGTATACTTTAGGCGTATATAATTATTCAGTGTGATCCAGTCTTGGATTTGTCCTCGTCATGATGGACATTTGTGTTTCTCCTTTATTGTGAAGGCCCACAATAAATGAACCTTTCTGTGCCAGACCTAAACATTCGATCCTATATCCCTTTTATATCCTATTATCCTCTCACAATAAAGTATTGATGAGTTTACGGTAGTATTTCCTTATAAATACAGTTTTCATATGCTTGTGTTTCAGGGTCTGAAGATGAGTGTTTTGTGGACTCTGTTCTACGGCATCCTCAGTGCATTCGCTCCTATCTACGGTTGGATTTTGTTTCTCAGAGCTCTGGTCGGTTTCGGTATTGGAGGAGCGCCTCAGTCGTAAGTTTCCCTCACAGTCACAGTGTGAGATCAGAACACAGTAGTTACATTAGTGCTGTGAGACACTGACAGGCTTTATATGTCTCAGAGGACCACATGTCAGCCATCACCATCTCTGGTTGGTTGGTTGGTTGGTAGTGGGTGAGAAAAGCCAAAATTATCCACCAAAGTTGGAGCCAGATCAGGTTTTAAAAATAAAAAAGCTACATATTTTGACAGCTGCACTGTGACATCGATGTCACTGCTTTTACTGTAACAACTTTCACACGGATGTACAACTTTGTAAGGCTCCAGATAGTCTAAGGCAAATGATCAACAATTAAGACAAATGAAACTGCCGTGACTTTTATTTAGATTTTATGGAAGAAACAGCCAGCGGCAATGATTAGTAAAGTATTCTACCACTGTAATATTAACATAGGAAACATGATTTATGATGTAAATAAAATAATAAGTAGCAATTTTGCTCTGGTGGAAGCAGATTAAAACACTTGGGGATGGTAACAGTAATGTTGTACCTCCATGTCAGTGATTATATTTGCTAGAACAGTACAGTTTCATTCCTAATAAACTTCTTGGCCAAACAAAAAAAAAAAGTCACAGGCTGTTCGACTTCAGTCAGTCACCTTTAGCTTTATCTCAGTCTACGTCTACGTTCCCATTAGTGATGGGAAGTTTGAATCATTTTAGTGACTCGGTTCTTTGAATCTTGTTCATCAAAATGAAATTTTTTTTTTGAGTCGTTTAGATCATTTCGTTCTTTTGATCAAAAATAAAATGGTGTATTTTCAATAAAAAGACCCCCAATACATCTACATACACAAATTTTGGCCTTAGTTCCAGTCATGAAAATATTACAATGCAGTTAATGGCATTATAATAAACAGAATGAGTAACTCACATCTTATATCTTCCAGTCTGAGTCGTTTGTTCATTTGAATCTATTGCATCGCATAGCGTCTATGGGAGTCACGTGACAAAAGAACAAACGACTCGGAGTAGAAGAGTCATTGAGAAAGAATCGCACAAATCTGTTTCCTGTACATATTCCAATTTTTTTAACCATGCAAGTGTTTAAATGATCTCAATTTGTGATTGTTTTTCGACATTTCTTCCACAAAGTTGTGTTGAAGGATTCTTAACCCAACTCCCATGATTTCAAATATCCTTAGTTGTTTTCTTTGCTTGATGCAGCCCAATAATTTGACCATTCAATTAATAATTTGAGTGTATGACATCAGTATGAGATTCCCATATAAACATAATTTACTTATTTTTTCAGATTGTTACATTCTTATCTTGTTATATAACTTTTCCCCTCCACGGATCGTTGGCATTAATGCTGCTTTCATCAAATATGAATCCACTTTATAATTGCAGGTGTCACGGGTAACGAAGCGAAGCAGTCTGAAGCGAGCGTAGACCTTTACAGTAACTAGACTCGGTGCTGACTAATGATGCACAATAAATGTAGGACCGAGGATCAGGAACTATGAGCTGTGGGAAATACATACAGACTATTGAACACAACAACGAGCAGTTTGCATAACTATTGCTAATGTAGGTAAAGCACCACACAGAGAGACATAAAAATGGGAACTTAAATAGACAGAAAATACAAACACACACACACACACACAGTTGAGTGTGATCAGGGATGTCAAAATCAAAATTTCCCAAACCTTGTAGACTGTCAGGAATTCTATTTGTTGAAGACAAACATTTTGATGTTATTTACTGCACCTTTGATCTTTTGCATTGTTACATTGCAGTGTAAAATTTGCATCAATAATTTCTCATTGTTTTTCTTCTTCTTCTTCTTCTTCCTTTTTCAGAGTGACGTTGTATGCCGAGTTTCTGCCCATGCGCTCCAGAGCTACGTGTATTCTTCTCATTGAGGTGTCATTATTTTATATATTGCCTTTATACTGAATGTCTCATTATACTTGTCGTGTACATTATTTAAGTTCGGAATTTAAGTTCAGTTTTACCTGCACAAAAAGAATCTTATGAGCATTTTTGCATTTTTAAAATGAAATACACTCTACAGTTAAACCTGGGATTGCGAGCATAATTCCGTTCCGGAAGCTTGCTTGTAGATCAAAGCACTCATAGATCAAAGCGAATTTCCCCCAAAAGAAATAAGGGAAACTCAAAATGACCTCGCGGGTGAGTCTCTATTCGGTAAACTGGTGTGTGTGTGTGTGTGTGTGTGTGTGTGTGTGTGTGTGTGTTTGTGTGAAAGTCGTCCTACACAGACACACACACATACAAACATAAAATAAAACATGTTTTACACGCACATACACTACCGTTGAAAAGTTTTAGAACATTTTCTAACTCCATGATGGTTCCTGATTTTTATTTCTTTCTACATTGTAAAGGAATGCTGAA
>JAQMYJ010000014.1:6662537-6681032 GCA_030014305.1 Clarias laeviceps | reverse complement strand
TAGAATGTAGAAAATAAATCACAAAACAAAAAAAAAGACATTTGCAAGTGTTCTAAAACTTTTGAACGGTAGTGTATGTGATCACGTGTTATAGTAAACAGTACTCACTCGCACGGATGTTAACTATACGAGTGTCGCACGTGCACTAAGACCCAGCAGGGGAGATGATTACCCACAATTCCACAGCGCGTGAGAGAGAGGTATCACTGACTCAGTTGTGATCACGTGACGCTCGGCATCAAAACATGAAGCGCATGCGTGATACATGATACTCGGTGATACGCGTATATCAAGACTCGCTCGTTTATCAAGTCACAATTTATTATAAATTTTTTGCTCGTCTTGCGGAACAAGGTTCCACTGTATTAGAATTTGAAATTGTAATTCTTGTGCACTTCGAATATACAACACTGAGCATACACACACGCATTTGTTTTGTGTGTGTTTGTGTGTGCAGGTGTTCTGGGCTCTGGGCACAGTGTTTGAGGTGCTGCTGGCGATTCTGGTCATGCCGACGCTGGGTTGGCGCTGGCTGCTCGCTCTCTCCACAATTCCACTCTTCATCTTCGCCATCCTCTGCTTTGTAAGTTCTGCTATGATCCAGCCAAAAACACACACCATCAGGACTGAGCATGTGCCTTATTTTGTGTGTGTGTGTGTTTAGTGGCTGCCTGAGAGTGCCCGCTATGATGTGCTGTCTGGAAACCAGGAGAAAGCTTTGAACACGCTCAAACGCATCGCTACAGAGAACAAAGTCCCCATGCCGCTTGGCAAACTCATAGTGGCACGGCAGGTAGCAAAAGATACTGATTCTATTCTATTCTATTTTTTCGTGTTTTGTTCTATAGTGTGATTTCGTACTTATATGATATGTGTATCCTTACAGTTTGTATGTCAGATGTGAGATGTTTTTAACCGTCTCTTTGTTTCCTCATCAGGAGGACAGGGGGAAGATTAAGGACCTGTTCCTGCCTCATTTCCGCTGGACTACAGTTCTCCTCTGGTTCATATGGTGTGAAAGACATTACACACACACACACACATCAGTAATCAGTTAGATAGTGTATAGAAAGCTCATATAGGACTTTAAAATTATTTAAAACACTTATTTCATAATTTTATTCACTATTATGAGACAGAGGAAAAAAAAAGAGGCTTAACCAGAAGGTCTACAGCTTTAAACAATGTTCTGTATGTCTCAGGTTCTCGAATGCGTTCTCCTACTACGGTCTCGTCCTACTGACGACAGAGCTTTTCCAGGAGGGCGGCGCCTGCGGACGTGAGTCCTGCCTGATTTCTCCTCACAACTCACAGCTGATTGACTTCTTTAGATTATTTAGATTAAGTGACAACTATACAAGTTTGAAGTTTCAAATGCAGCTCTCTGCCTCCCCCTAGAGACCAACGGCAGTAAAACAGAGCCAAGGTGTAACCTGGAGTGCAAGTACCTGAACTCGGATGATTACAAAGATCTGCTGTGGACTACGCTTTCAGAATTCCCAGGTGCTCTTTACACTGATGACACACACACACACACACGCACTACTCAAATAATCTCTCCCAGAGTACAGTTGTTAGCATGGTTTATACCAACCGGTACCACAGTGGCTTAGTGGTTGGCACTGTTACCTTACACCTCCAGGGTCCGAGTTCGATTCCCACCTCAGGTCTGTGTGCATGTTCTCCCTGTACAGTCTAAAGACATGCAGATTAGGTTGACTGGCGTTCCTAAATTGCCCGTAGTGTGTCTCACTGTGTGCCCTTGGATGGATTGGGACACTCTCCATGCCCTAGGGTTAGACTCCCTGGGTTAGGCTCCAGGCCCCCTGTGATAAAGCGATACAAACGATGAGTGAGTGAGTTTATACCAAAAACACTATGGAAATCTTTATTCAAATGATTTTTCTGTAACTTCCAGTAGTGCCAAAGGAGATTTATTCACGGTTAATGTGCTGCAGGTCTTCTGGTGACGCTGTGGGCAATCGATCGGCTGGGGAGGAGGAAGACCATGGCGCTGTGTTTCCTCGTCTTTTCCATCTGCATCGTGCCGCTCTATGCCTGCGTGGGCAGGTAGATACCACGCGTCTTTTTTCCCCCCTTTCTGTTCCATCCTACTCATCTACTCATCTACTCAATGTTTGGATTGGCGTGAATTGTAATTATGGTGATTCTACAGTATGTAAGAAATACAAACTGTTTGCTGTACAACTAAAAATAAATTCCAAAAACATCTAGAATTTGAATGCAGCCAGAGATTATCAGAGTGTATTTACATTTACAACAAGAATAATACAGCTGAGTGTTACAGTAGCTGGATCACCGCAATGCTTCATGGAACTAGTCATGTGACTAGGACTTGACATTTTTTACTTGTTAATCCAGTGTTATAACTATGACAAGCAGTCCAACAGTTCTGATTGTGTCTGTGTGTGTGGTGTGGTGTGTGTGTGTGTGTGTGTGTGTGTGCTGCAGGACGTCTTTAACAGTGCTGATCTTTATTGCGAGGGCGTTTATTGCTGGAGGTTTCCAGGCAGCTTACGTTTACACACCTGAGGTACGTTTGTCTAACACACACACACACACACACGTACACGCACTGCACACTCGTTACGTGCTTATTTTTCCTTCACCCTTTCACTCTGTTTTATCCTGATGTTGAACTTTGAGCTGCACTTAAACACCACCAGGGTTGAATATTGGCTGATACGAGCGCAGTCTGGATTTTATAACTTTCAGTTTATTGCAGTAGTGCTACACACAAAGGTATATTTAGCTAGACTCTGTCGTATCAGCTGCAATTTACTGTGTATGCAGAAATGTACTGTTCTTGTATACACTGATCAGCCATAACAGGAAAAAAACAACTGCTGATCTTCACCAGACCTCTGAAGGTGCGTTGTGGTGCCTGGTACAAGATGGAATGTTCATAGATCAGACTTGTCCAGCACGTCATCCCACACATGCTCAATCAGATTGACGTCTGGAGAATCTGAAGGCCGAGTCGACACCTTGAACTCTATCATGTTCTTTAAACCATTATGAAATGATTTTACAGTGCAGCAGACACATGATCCTGCTGAAAGAGGACATCAGTGAATTCTTGGTCTGCAACCTTGTTCAGGTAGGCAGTACGGTACGTGTCCAAGTGTCATCCATATGAATCCCAGAATCCAGGTTTTCATCATCACACTGCCACCGCTGGCTCGCCTCCTTCCCACAGTGCACCCTGGTGCCATCTTTTCTTCAGGTAAGGAACGGACATGAACTGGGCCATCCACATGATGTCAAGGAAAATGTGATTCATCAGACCAGGCCATCTTATTCCATTGTCCAGATCTGATTCTCATTATATGTACTTTTGGTGGTTGGGAACACGTAAGCATGGACTACTCAGCTACACACACAACACATTGAGATGCCATGTCTGTTCCAAGACCTCTCTACCAGCACTAGCATTGAGCTTTTCAGCTATTTGAGCTACAGTAGCTCTCCTGTTGGATCGGACCACACGGGTCAGCCTTCGCTCCCTACATGCATCAGTCAGGCTTGTCCGGCCATGACCCAGTCACACGTTCACAGGATTTCCTTCCTTGGAGCGCTTTTAGTCAGCCGGCATAATTCATCACTTATCAGAGTCGATCAAATCCTTCTGCTTACCCATTTTTTCTTCCTCCAACATGTCAACTTCAGGGACAAAATGTTTCGTTGCTGCCACTTCTAGGTGCGAACAACTTTATTCTGATCGGGTAATTGGTGTACGTGAGCTACAATGTATGTTGTGTATGTTGTAGATGACTGTGTAGAAGTCACAAGACTTGCGTTATGTTATCTTAATCATAATACATAATTACATTACGATACATATTGTGAGACCAAATTATGTAGAATGTGATGTTTAAATTGAATTTCAATATTTTCACCCAATCCGCAATATTTATATATTCACCACTTTTAGTATCATAGCATAGGATGTTAGCATAGAATCATGGTAATGATAACATTAGAATTTCTCTGTGTGCGTGTGTAGGTGTATCCAACAGCAACGCGAGCTCTGGGTCTGGGCACGAGCAGTGGCATGGCCCGGGTCGGGGCTCTCATCACACCTTTTGTGGCTCAGGTGCCTTAATACAATATTTCACACTGAACCATCAGAATTGGCTTATGCTGTCTGATTCACACATCCTGAATGTTTAGGGATGGAATTAAAGCATGTAACTCGGGGTAATCAATAATACGAACAGCAGCAGTGCTTTGACTTTCTTATACACTAAAACTGATCAATGGGCTTCTTCTGAAATTGCATTGAAACGTGATTGGTTTAATTTTTTAATTCATACTAGAAAACTGTCATCCATTAAGGTTGCTTTTGATTGACAGTTGAGGTAGAGCTGTGGAAATTCTCAATATCAGCAGATGACGGATACAGTTATTAATTTTATGCTAGATGTAAACATTTCTTTATAGTCATTTGACCATCCTATTATGAAAATCTGCAAGAGTGACTAATATTATAAAACTGACTGCATAAGAGACCTAATGTAGTGTGTGTGTGTGTGTCTGTGTGTGTGTACAGGTGATGCTGGAGTGGTCAGTGTATCTGACTCTGTCGGTATACTGCTGCTGCTGCCTGCTGGCCGCCGTGGCATCGTGTGCTTTACCCATAGAGACGACGGGCCGAGGCCTGCAGGAGTCCAGTCACAGGGAGTGGGGACAGGAGATGAAGGGCCGCGACTCCATCCCCCGCTCCAACTCCTCATCCACCTCCCAGCAGTGAGAAAGCAGGAGAGAGGTCAGGACGGAATTGAGAGGGAAAAGTGATGGAGGGGAAAATCAAGACAGGGGACGAAAGAGTGAGATTCAGTAGAGAAACAAGGAACTTTAGGTAAAAAGACTGAGGGCAAGAAATCATGAAGGGAAAAGAAAGATGGAAAGGAAATGGAGAGAAAGAGAAATTTGTGTAAAATGTATGAAGGAAATGTGGTCAGGCATCAAAGCCTGAATGATCAATCACATGATCCATGTAGTCACATGGCGCTACTTGTTTCAGCGATTCAGCAGGACGAGCGCTTTTTGGATGGGTGAAGACGACACAACGTTTCCTCACACGCCGGACCAGTGTGTATCCCAGCTGACACACACACATCGGGAAGAAAACATACAGTCTGATGACTGGAATCAACCTAATCCATCTGTGTTCATGATCATTTCAGACACAAGCTTGTTCTCTGTGGCTGACGATCACCGTCCAGTCAACACTTCACGCAGATATTAATCTTAAGGCAAGCCAGAGCCTATTAACATGACGCAGATCAGGTTGTGCTAATTTGCTTTGATGTTGACCTTATTAATAAGATTAAACCCTAAAAAAACTGACATTTAGACAATTTTCCACTTTACCGTGGCTACTGTTAGCCTGTTAGCTATTGTAAGTAAGACAGATGTTTGGTGTCTGCAGATGGCCTCTTTAGTTTCGCACTGGATTTATGAGGTTATTGTCGCTAACGAGAGACGTACAGTAAGAGAAGCTTCCAGCATTTAGCATTGTGCAAACTGTACGACATTGTTGTACATTAAGTAGTTCAGTATCTCAGTTTATTTTACTTGGTGTCTGATGTCATGGTCGCATGCCTGCTTGTTTTTACTTGTTGATCAGTAACTCAGAGTTGTCAGTTATATTATTTCTACAGCCACAGCAGAAGCTAAATCTGTAGGTCATTAAAAAAAAAAAAATCTTTTATTACTCTGGTTAAAATATGTAGTAAAACTACTGCTGTTAAATTCTGGCCTCGGCAGCCTAACGTTAATCTCTTTTTGGTTGGAACTAGTCTTGGCCATGATAGGATTCACTGTAAGTGAACAGTTTGTTTGTTTTTGCAGATTTTAGCTCAGTGTGAAGTCGACTGTAGAAGTGGTTACATCCGGATTGAAATATTTCCAATGTGTATATTTTTTTTCTTTTTTTGATAACACATGGCAACTAGTCAATGTATTTGTCAGCTATTCTAAGCAAACCAGAATAACATTTATATAAAACACCCATTTTGGGCCTCCGAGTGGCGCAGTGGTAAAGTAAAGCGCTCGCCCTATCATCCGGAGATTGCGAGTTCGATTCCCGGGTGTTGCAGCCGGATTTCTAGAGAGAGCTGATTGGTCGGAATTGGACGCGAATAAATTAGGGGGAAAAAAATCACCCCCCTTCCCAAAAAAATAACAAAAAACATAACAAAAAAACAGCCATTTGGAAGTCATCCGTCACAGCAGATGTGGCCTCCAAGTCTGACGGTGTGGAATTGTACGTTCAATATAACATAAATAACATGGAATTGTCTTTTAATGCCAAATTAATTTATTGCACAAATGTGAGCACAGAAGCAAAAAAAATGTGCACAATGCTAAATTGACATGTGCACTGATCAGCCATAACACAAACACCACCACCACCACCAGGTGAATTGAATAACACTGTCAATTATATACCAGTAAACTGGTAACAGGACAAAAGGGTATCAGAACATCTTGGGCAAAGAGCTGAAGCTTGTTGATCCTCCAGATCCCCTGGATACCAATCTGATCAAACACGCATGGAACGCTCAACCAGCCTCTGGATAAACAAATCAGATCCCGAGGCCCCACCCAGTGCCAGACACCACCATCACCCACGTCCACATGGAGCCACACCCTGCTGAGGGACCACAACTGACTCAATAGCACAGTGGTTTTAATGTTATGGCTGATCAGTGTACAGGCTTCTTTCATTTGTAGCGCAAATAAGAAATTTTAGACACCAAACATCTCGGCCGATTATAATTACTGTAGGTAAAATTCTATATTTTATTTTTTTTCCTCTCCTTTGAAAGGAAATCTGTCTCAATAAGAGATGCTCTGGGTCGGTAGTTTGTATAACTGAGGAATCCGCTTGTACTGTAAGTGTAAACAAAATGAATTATGTGCTGGAGGTTTCAAATGGCATCAGCAATCTGGGGGGAACTAGTGAGATGGAAGCGCAAAGCAGTGCATTAGTGTCTCTCTCTTTCTCTGTGTTTGGTTTAAAAGGTAAAGGGAAGCTAATAGAACAGTAAACGAGGAATTTCTGAGAGTTTATTTTACTATAAAACACAGCTTTAGAGCAGTAATCTGTAAAAAGTGTCACATTTCGATGACACCTTGGTCAGTCTTTCATTGGTGTTGTGACAGACAGCAGGACGGCCTCCACACACAACACACACAACACACACAACACACACACCTCATTCACCACTGATAATTACGTGGACTGAAAATACGTTGTACGCAGCAAAAGTGTTATTTTTAACCACCACGTCACATGAGCGTCATTTTACCACTCATCTGAATCTTCACTCATGTATTAGACACAGTATAAACACACTCACTGCTCACTAAGGTTAAGCCAACAGAAAGCCATTTCTCAAATAGACCTTAAGAAACATGTCCTACTGTAATACCGGCGAGAATAAGAGAAAGTTATTGTCGTTGTTCATAAAAACACAGCTGATGATCGTCAGGTCACTTTTTATTTTGATTTTATTGAGACTTTTGAAATGAGTGAAATTGGCAGGCAATGTTTAAGACCTCAATCTGGCAACTGAAAAAACACACACACACACACACACACACACACACACAAATACAATCAAGATTAAACTGAATGTTTGTAATTTATGAAGTCATAAACGTCAGATAATAAATTTGGCTCGTCTTGGCTGATTGACTACAAAGTGCAAAAATAAAAAATTGGTTTAATTTATTTTATTAAATGTTTTTTTTTTTTTTGCTTAATATTACTTTTAAATGTTCACCTCAGAATACTTTTAGCAGCTTTCTCTTTATATCTCTTGTCAGTTTATTGTTCTGTATTTTGCAAGGAGTCTCTGGGTTCAGCTTTATGATTAATGCTTTTCACTTCTGATCTGTGCAGTCGGCGCATTAACGATTTATTAATGATTCGATCTCATCACCTTGTGGAAATGATGGCTGACGGGTTCGTGCCCAGCTTCGGTGAAGTCCTGTGTGTGTTCGCTCAGAGTGAGGTCTCTGTCCTACATACAGTACCTGCCTTTGCGATTTAGTGAAGAGATTATTGTGTGTGTGTGTGTGTGTGTGTGTGTGTGTGTGTACAGACATTCAATGCCACACTGGATCCACATGTGTATCTACAATAAACTATATTTCAAATGAAAAATCTCTCTCAATTTCTCTCTGCAATTATATTTAGGGCATCACTGGATTTGTTTTTGGTTAGTCCTGCATTTCTTAAGTTGACTTTAACACTGATTGGATGATTGAAACAAATGGAGTTCAATTATGTAGGATCAGGTCTTTAAAATGATGTTTTTCTGATACTACACTGATTTACATGATGTTCTCACTAACTTGGTTAAGTTTGATTAACAGACTGATAAAGATCATTAATTATGAATTAACTATTAAGATCAGGCAAGTAAACATTAGTGTGTTAAAAAATCAGAAGTGAATTAGAGTCGAGATTTAGCTTTGGCTTTCTGCCGCAGAACCTCGCCGAAAAGACGCGCGGCTTCTTCAGCACAACCACGATGTATTGTTAGCCCGTAGCCGCCGTGACCGTAGTTGTGGATTACCTGGTAAAGCAGATAAAATAATCAGCAAAAACCTTCTACATTGTGTTTCCTATTTAAGTAACATTATCAGAACTGATATTAACTGATTTGCAGTGCTCACTGAGGATGTGCAAGGGGGAGTCAAACATGACCCGCACTACGGTTACGTTGGCCGTTCCATTTAAGGCACCCGTCTTCCCATGTAGTGTTACTTCAGTTAATTTCTGACGAGCAAGAATTTAGGCTCCACTTGTGATTATCAAATAAGAACAGAATGCAATAATAAATTTTTTGTGTGGTCTGAGGGTGTACCTGGTGCCGAAACAACTCAAGGAAGAGCATAAACAGAAGCGTTTACTCAATACTCTAAGGAAAGTGAAAGTTTCTTAGAGAGAATCATTACTGGTGACGAGACATGGATTCATCACTACTGAGAGTAAACAGTGGAGTATGGAACGGAAACATCCTCAATCAGCGATCGAGAAAAAGTTAAAAAGTCAATCATCAGCTGGGCAATTGATGCTTACAGTTTTCTGAGATTCTCAAGGACCAGTATTGGAACATTATCAGGAAAAAGGTTTAACAATCAACAGCGCTCGTTACAGTGAGATGCTTAATTAAGAGACGAAGACTAAAGTTCGGATTAAACACAGAAGACTGCTGTCCGAGGGCGTCGTGATCTTCATAATGATGCATGTCCACACGGTTCTGTCCACACTGTCGACATTCTGCAAAAACTTAGTTTTAAAGCATCCTCCCTATAGTCCTGATCATCCTCTTACGGTTGCTGTCACAAGTGAAAGTCCGATGGAGTGAGAAGATTCACTTCTGATGAAGAAGTGAAAACTGGTGCATTCGTGGCTCGCGGCTCAGCTTGAAACATTTTTAATGAGGGAATACGAAAGCTTGTTGTCAAAAGGAACAAAGATTATGTTGAAAAATAATGTACTTTATTTGCCTTCTCTAAAAAGGTAATTAAATTCTACAGCCAGGGTGCGGGTAATTTTTGACTCTCCCTTATATTATAGTTTTACATGCCAACGTATTGGAGTTTTTTTTTTGTGTTATAACAATGTTTGTAAGACCAGTCTTGGACAATCCCATAAAACAAACAATGGGTTGGTTTATTATAGGAAAATAATCAACAGTAGACAGTAACAGTAACTTAGAAACAGTGGTTTTGCAGGCAGGGTGAAATGGATGGAGAAGAGTAAGGAGGATCAGCAAGAATGAAGAGGAAAGTTTACAGGACGTAGTGAGACCAGCAATGTTGTCGGGTCTGGAGACGAGGAAGCAGAGCTGGAGCTGACAGAGCTTAAGATTTGCTGCGATTTGCTTTGGGAGTGACAAGAATGGACAGGATTAGGAACAAGTATATTAGAGGGTATGTCGTGGAGGTAGGACGTTTGGGGACAAAGTTAGAGAGGCCAGATTAAGATGGTTTGGACGTGTGCAGAGTAGGGATGTAGAGAGAAGCTGCCAGGCAGGAGGAGAAGAGGAAGGTCCAAGAAGAGGTTAATGGATGTGGTGAGGGAGGACATGCAGGAGGACATGCAGGAGGACATGCAGGAGGTTGGAGTGACAAAGGAAGATGTGGTAGACAGAGTGGAAACAAATGCTCCAGCCAGAAGACGACGACGGAGCAAGAAGCAAGAAGGCGCCGACGACTAGGAGACCTTGTGGATTTGATTTAGCATAGCATATCGAAACCGAGTGGTAGAGGCGGCTCAATCAAGTTAACACATTTTTGTTAATTATATGTAGTGACTAAACTCCTGCTCTCCCAAATAGTATAATAAAATGGTTAATACACCAAAGATTTCATCTGGAGTTTTTGATATCTTTTCCAATAAAAAGAAGTTAGTTCACACATCACACCGATGGGGTAAAGCATTTAGTAAAACTGAAGCTCTGATCATGTATGATGGTTCCTGCAACAGCCTGAAATGAATCCTATAATATTTCACTACTTTCTTTCAGATGAGCCTGTTAGTGTGCGGTTGTGCGATACAAGCTCACCTCGATTGCGCTGGGTCCAGAGAGGATGGTCTCTCTCTCCAGCCTGACTTTACTGCGTACAGGTCTGAGACCTGTCCAGTCCTCCACTATGCGAGCATGCTGGCAGGGGACAGACAAAACAGACAAAAGTCTCCTGATTCATTTATTATTCAAAATGATTCGACGAGAATCATGATTTAAATGAAATGGAATAAACTGCTGATCTTCACAAATAAAAAGTCATGAAACTTTACACAAATGTAATGATGTAATTTAATAACATCTTGTGAGCTAAGGGTCTGTGGGCTGAAACACCTTGTTGATGACAGAGATCTAAGGTAAATGTCCAGTTTGGTTCAAACGGCCCGAAAGAATTTGGCAGTCATTCTTGAGAACTGGGACAAAACATGTTTTTGATGCAAATGACAACCTTTTTATTGCATTACACAATGTTTGCCAATAGCGTCAAACATTAAAAGATGTATTTAAATTATATTTATTTTCTTGAAAACAGGTTTTGTCTAATAACCAAATGTTTAATATAATTATTTCAAAATTCAATGCAGCACCATTTAATACTGCTGAACTCAGGACTACTGAAACCCCGGATCAGACTGCAGGGGCAGAAGTAAGGGCTGCTGAAACACTGGAGCAACGTGAGGAGCAGCGTGAGGAGCGGCAGTGAATTGACCCCACACTCCATTCGCTGGTAATGGTGGCATGCAGGCGTCAGGATAACCGCGGTAGTCGCGGGTAAACCTCATGTCCACAGGGGGAGCTGCAAGTAACCTCTAGTAAGTTATAAGAAAAGAGATATCTAGATATCAAACGGATTTACAGATACAAGTAAATTTTATTGTAAACATTTATACAGCATTTAACACTTTGAAATTAATTTTAACACCTTCAAAATATATTAAACAAACAGGTTTTAGCATTGTACTCTTTTTAAATTCAGCGTTCACATTTTTAACTGCCTAATTCACTGAATTGTGAATTAGTCAGCCAGTGGCTTAGTGGTTAGTACCGTTGCCTCCAGGGTTCGGGTTTGATTCCCACCTCGGGGTCTGTGTGCATGGAGTTTGCATGTTCTCCCTGTGCTTGCTCGGTTTCCTCCGGGTACTCTGGTTTCCTCCCACAGTCCAAAGACATACAGGCTAATTGGCGTTCTCATATCGCCTTTAGTGCGTGAATGAGTTTGTATGTGTGTGTTCACTTTTAAAAGCAATGAATCATGCATTAAACACAATATATAATATTAACAGAAAATTTATTCCATGTAATTTTACTAAAAATTACCCCAAATTTAATATAATTTAAGACATACGGTGTTGACATGTTATGGTTGTGACCACAGCAGTATCATTGTCAAATCTTTAAAATATAAAAAAATTATCAAACAAGAACCTGAGCAGTTGAACAAGTTACAGAACTAAAAGGGAGTCATGAAGGGGTCCTTGGAGTTTCGGTTGACCACAAGATTGCCTGATTTTTGCCTGAATATTTATTTTTTAGAAATGTCTGACGGTGTTGACATAAAGTCCGGACACAAATTCAGCAAATAAAAAATTTGAGTTTAAAAATATTTAATTCATAAATTTTTAACAACCACTAATGAATTAATATGTCCTTTTTTTATTTTTATTTTTACCTCTCACACATATATTTCAATCAGTTTTTTTTTTTATGTGCACACTTGTGTTATAAAATACTAATAATTTTAAGTAATACTGAAAATTTTATTCTAATCAAAATATGAATTATTTCTGAATTTTAAAGAACACCACAATATTATATGCTGGACATGTTTGATCCCAGTTCTCAAGAATGACTGATATTATAACTAAAATAATGTGTCTTTACAGCTGTGTTGAGCAGAAAAGCATTTTATACAACAACAGAAGACCACATCAGGTTCCTCTCCAGGAACCAGAATCAGAGGCTACCATGGGCACACAATCAGAAACCGGACAATTAAAGACCAGGTTTATTTATTTATTATTTATTTATTAGTCTTCAACTGTCCAATTTTGGTGAGTCTGTTCCCATGACAACCTCACATTTCTGTTCTTGGTGACAGAAGAGGAACCTCATGTAGACTCCTGCTGTTGTAGTCCATGCTTTTCTGCTCACCATTTTTGTAAGAAGTGATTATATACTGTAGGTTACCTACCAACAAGGCACTTACAGAACTGATGCTCACTTAATGCTGTGTTGTTCACACCATTATCTGTAAACTCTATAGAGTCTGTTGTGTGTGGAAATCCCAGGAGATCAGCAGCTTCCAAAGTACTAAAACCAGCAATTCTGGCATCAACAAGCACATCATGGTTAAAGTCACAGAGATCACATTTGTCCGTGTTTTGATGTGTGATGTGACTGAAGTGCTTTACCCATATCTGGATGCTTTTATGGAATTTGAGTTTGCCATGCGATTAGACAGCTTCATACAGTAAATGAACAGGTGTACAGGTATTCCTAATGACTGTACAGTGAAACCTCGGATTGCGAGTAATACGTGTTCCGCAAGACGAGTAAAGATTTTTAATAAATTTTGACTTGGTTTATGAGTAGAGTATCATGCATCACGCATGCGCTTCTTGTTTTGATGCCGAGTGTCACATGATCACAACTGAACCAACGTTTTCTCTCTCTCTTGTGCTGCGGAATTGTGTACTGTTTACTATAACACTGTGACCTCGTGTGTGTGTGTAAAACATATTTTATTTTGTGTCTGTATGCGTGTGTGTACAGCGTGCAGGTGTAAAGCAAAAGCAAGTCTCATTAGAGAGGTTAAAGATCAATTTTCTCTCTCTGTATCAGCCTGCTATAATAAAATAATAAAACAAATACTTATCTGTCTGGATTTATTTTTACTTTTTTTTTTTTTAAGTTAAAGTGCAGGTTAATTTGTTTTATTTTTACTTAATATTGTCTGTTAATTATTTTTATGTATTTATTTTTGGGCTGTGGAACAAATAATTTGAGTTTCCATTATTTCTTATGGGAAAATTCGATTTGGTTTACGAGTGTTTTGAAATACGAGCCACTTCCAGAACGAATTATGCTCGTAATCCAAGGTTCACTGTATATATGAGTTTAACAGTAACTTGGGAAAAATTTCAACTGGAATTTCAGAGAGTCAAGGCTAGTGTGTCATATACCTGACAATGAATCTTAGGATCATGAAATGTATAAAACACTCCTTCTTGAATTTCAAAACCTGATTTCTTTCAAAATCAATTGGTGTTATAATTGTACATGTATGGAGTTGGTTACAAGTTTTTGGGAGCCTGGAATCAGGGAATGACCTGACTGGGATTAACTACTTGCTCTTTTAATGAGAACCTAATCAGGAAACCAACTTGTGATACAATACAATGATATGATACATACCATGTGTCAAAAATGCTGGATATGTTTATGAAAAATTTTTACTTATGCATATTTTAACAACATAAAAGTTTAGTTCAAACCACTTTCAATATGAAACATAGCTTTGTATTTTTTTTTTGGACATTTTGTATTTTTTATTTTTTTTTACCATAATCAACAAATTATGGTTAAAAAAAAAAAAATAATAATAATAATCCAAAATGTCTTACCTGTGATAGATGAAGTAATACTCTTGACATTCTCTTACCTGTAAGCTGGGCTCCAGTGCACAGGCTCGCTCCCAAATGGTTTTGTGGTCGATGGAATTGTTCTGCTCACTCCAGTTTCCCACTTGAAAAAGTCCCCCAACTGTCACTAGACGACTTCTGAAGACGTAGAACAGGTTTATACTCAGATCAGTGAGGAAGCGTTTAATACCAGAAAGATAACACTTATTTTTGTGGGGGCGAGAATAATGCAGTTCGATCAGATGTTAATCCAAACCAAACTAGTTCTGCAGAAATGTTTATGCCAAGAGATGTGTGAAGAGCTTGGAAGACATGAAGCTGGCATTTAATATATATATATACACACAACAGAACATTGCACATCATGTACTTCTTATTAACTAGCAAGAACACTCACCCTGGGATGATGTACGGTGAATTGTAAACTGCTGATGTGAAAGTGTGCGTCAGAATGAAGTGTTTTAACCATGGAGCGTCCACCTAATGAACCGGCCCGGGAAAAGCAAAAAGAACCGCATCCTTTAAATCACCGTACTCAGGACTATATATATACAGTATACAGTGTATGCAGTTAGTCATGAGTAACCTCTGACCTTGATGATCTGTCCTCGGCCTGGAGTGAGCTCAGAATCAGGTTGCAGGTCGCCTGATCGAACGCCTGAGCAGTTGACGATGACGTCTGCTCCACTTTCTGCCAGCTGCACATTACATGTGGTGAGAGAACAGAATAATAGATTTGTGATAAACGACTTAATAAAAACTTCTTCCTAGTTACTATACAAAGTATACTAAAGACTGCACATAAGTAGAGGATACTGAGAAGGATGTAAAATACAAAAAGCGCTCAAGTCAAACTGGGACTTTTGGTTGAGAAGTACAATAGAACACAGTTATGAGAGAAAAACTCCCTTTATTTCTCTTCACTCATGGAAGGCCTCTCATCCAATCAGGTTACTTGATCGGAACTAACTGTTGTGTAGTGATCATGAACGGTAGCAGCACAGAGGCTGTTTAACTCTATGTATTACGCAGGTGGTCTAACAATCGTTATTTACTCTGACTCTCGGTTGGATCATGTGTAACAGTAGGTCAGTATGGTCTGCAGTACTGAGGAAAGAGCAGCTACCTGCCAAAACACACATTCACAACCAGTCAATAAGGACAAAAAAAATAAAAATAAATAAATAAATAAAGCTTCTAGCAAACTAGCTTTTGAAGCATTTAACGCTATTTGGGATTTAACCCCGGAACACAGAAGTTAAAGGAGCTGATAATCTAAAGTGGACTCATAAAGACAAACTGTTACAAGATTGTCCACCACCTCCATAGTTTACTCTCCTCACCTTTTGTCTACTGATAAGAATTTAAAACTACTTTTACCCCTGTTAATTATACAGTACTAACTGTTGATCGTCAGCTCTGCTAGTCACGGTTGGTTAGTTACACCACAGTCGTGGAAGGATCTGTGCTGGAGGAGCAAAATAACTGGTTAAAGGTTTGTAGAACTGTTGCACAAAAACATTTATCACACCCAAGGTAGTGCTGTTGTACAGATATCACCATTGCTGTGGTGCCGTCACAGACACGAGGGCACAACGGCACTCGCTCTTATGTGATAGAGCTTGAATATAATCAAGTTAGAACGTTTCCTCAGTATGATAGAGTCATGATTTTGACTGCTTCCCGTCTGAAACGCCGGTCTCCCAGGAACTCCTTTAATGGCCCAAAGATGTGGAAATCCCTTGGAGTGAGGTTAGGACTGTACAGGGTGTGTGGCAATAACTCCCAGCAGAGTTCCTGTAATGTGCAAGTGGTGTTGGTGAATGATGGTGTGTACAGTTTCCACAGACAGATGCGTCTCTTCCGCAAGTTGGCTACAAGAATCAGGTGTTCCAGTCACTAAATGTTCTTAAAACGACTACAGTGGGCTTGTAGTTAGAAAAATGTTCTTAATACATAATATCTTACTGTTACTCTCACGTTACATGTTTACCGGAGTAGTTACCAATAGTTTAAAAAAAAAAAAAAAAAAAAGGCTAACCTCTTGGAAGGAATTAATCTTTCTGTGGTGAAACTTCACGCCTCTATTTGTCAACCTGAAAAATAAAACAGAGTTGCTATTTAAGTTAAATAGGCTATTTAATTAGCTTTTAATAATGTTTTAATTAGCAGAAATCTCTTATGAGTTCAGTTTGGATTTCATTGAGTCACACTGATGACACGCTGTCCTTGCTTTATAATAAATAGTTTAACACAACATGTTTAACTGAGTGGATTAAAAGTGAATATCCGTGTCAACCTGGTAAAACATTAATCAGGGGTACAAATAAACTTTTTAACAGGACAAATGTAAAAAGAAGGCCCGAGCTCTCACCAGTTCATGAGCCAGGGCAGATAGGTCTTCCCTTCCAGCATTAAAGCAGTGTTGAACCAACCCATGCTGAGAACAACACAATATACAATCATTGCCTACAGAAACTCGGAGAACAAACATATTAATGTATGTAATTACATCTTGAATAATTAGTTAGGACTCTATAAGACTGAATTAAAGAATCTGTAGAATAAAAAGAGCTGCAGGTTTACTACTATAAATGTATATAATTACACAGACACATGGACTTCGGCTTTAACCCGAAGCACCAGTGAGACCAGCGTTGAAGTGTTGGGTAACTTTCTCAGGAGATGAACAGTACTGTAGGTCTTCTACAGTTCCCTCATACTGTATGTTTCATATACTACGTCTTCTATATAGTTCCATATTTGACTTTTTAAAGCCGGGATGGCCACCTCTGCACAACAATGCCTAAAACTCATGAACTTTCAAGTGAATTGTGGATGTCTACATGATCTTCACGAAGCAATCAAGCAGCCATGGATTGAGTGAACGACACCAGAGTACTGCAGATGTCTTTTTGACTCTATGCTCAGCCGGGTCCAACAGGCTTTGAAGAATAAAGGAGTTCATACTAACTATCGATTGATGTATAACAATTTCATTGCATAAAATAAGTTATTCTTATTACCATGCTTGTCATTACATTAAATGATTAAACATTTAATATTTAAATATTTCACCACTGTATACAGTATGTGTACACAATTATTATGCAAGTCTATATTCTAATGAAACAGCATACCCATGTCTTTTTTTTTAAATAAAAGCTTTATTACCCTCCTTATTCACTGTGTCCGGTGACTTCATTTCTTAACTGATTAAGTGTGTGATTTAAAGAGAGGAATGGCTTAATGTCAGGTGTGTATAATTATTGAGCAGCTTTATGCTGCTGTGAAGGTGGGTCAAAAACAGGTGATAAAAAAAAGCAAAAATACATCACTGGCTTTCAGAGGGATACAAAACATCTGAACCTGCAAAGATGAGGTTGAGTCGTGATTATGGCGCGATCAATAGATTTATTAGTGTACAAGTCTACTGGAATACAAAAAAAAAAAACTAAGAAAATCAGCAAATTAAAGACCTGCGTGGCCTCGTATAGAGGAGAATTACAGCCAGGCAAAGCATCTGAACAGCCACGTTTGGTTGCTTCAGCTAAAATTGGGCGTGAATACATTTATAAAAAAAATTACAGAATTCATGGATATGGGAGTAATAGAAGCTTTAGAAGAAAAAATCTATAAAAAATAGCTATAATGGCAAATAAATGTATTTTTATATTACTATGTACAATCATGTAGAAGGACATTGTTTGTTTTAAAACATACTGATAAATTATAATGTATTTCCTAGCTGTATAATAATTAAGGTTGGAACGATAGGCATATTTAAATTAGTACCACTCGGTACAGGGCATTTATTTCGGTGATCCCAAGTGGATACAGTCTTGCTTTAACTAGTGCTGAGTGATTTTCTCTATTAATTAACATTAGATGGAACAGATGGCACTTGGCTGAGGACTTCTAGCTAAATATTCAAATATCACTTCAGCGATATGGAACAGGTTCGAAATGTCAGTTTAACAAGTTTATTTAAAATATATTTCAGCATTCTATTCAAAGAGCTAATTCGCAAATCGAAATGACATAATTTCTTACTTTGGCTAGTGGCAAGTTCTTTCTTTTGTCAGCAACATCAACATTTTGTTAGACAGCTAACTGCTAACTTTGTTACGACTAACATTTACATTACAGTAGCGCATGTGACGTACATTTTTATTTCATTATACATCTGAGAAGTTGAGGGCCTTGGTCAAGGGCCCAACAGCGGAAACTTGGTGTTGCTATGATCTTCTGATCAGTAGTCCAACGCCTTAACCACTGAT
>JAQMYJ010000014.1:6629390-6655549 GCA_030014305.1 Clarias laeviceps | reverse complement strand
TCTCAAGGTTTCTTCCTATTGCCATCTCAGGGAGTTTTTCCTTGCCACTGTCGCCGTCACCCTTGTCTTGCTCATCATTTCATTCATTCATCTTATTATCTAGACACATGTTTCTCACACATACACACTTCCATAAATTTTCTTTTCATTTTTGTGAAGCTGCTTTGAGAAGATCTTCATCATGGGGCTTGATGGGTTTTGTAAATACACTTGAAAATACTGTTCCTGTAAGAACTGTTCCAGATCACCTGACCTTTGTATCTTAAAATAACAACTGGCTGTTGTAATTGTTACTTAATTAAATTAAATTACCCAATAGTATAATTTCATAGTTTTGAAAAATACAGTTTTGTTCTAGAATTTAGAAAATAAATCACGAGACAAAACAAACAAACAAACAAAAACGTTTTTTTAAACACCACTTTATGCGACAGTTACTGCTGTAGAACAAACAAACACACATGCAAGTCTGTCCTGCTGGTTAGTGTGTTCCGGACAACACAGTTGTTCACACTGACACCTTTACACACATCATGCATTACGCTATAGTTATTGCACAATAATGCAATCCCGACATTAATTAATACTAATCTATACTATATCACTTTTATCAGAGGTTTGTTGATGTTTTCTTACTTTATTCTGCCATGTGTCACCACAAACTCTCCGAAATCTAAAGAACGTAAAGCAAAACTTCAACTGAAAAGTTTAGATTTAAGATAAACCCTAAAGGATGTTTCCTCAAGCAGGTAACAGATACTGAAATCTGCGTTTAAAGACTCACCTCAGTTTGGTCGCGTCGCGTTTGTGCTTCACTCAGAGAACAAACAGCAGCGGCGGCGTTACATAACACGGGGCGGGACATAGTAACACCGTGCAGCGTTCAAGAGCGCCACTCATTCCTCACCAATCCCGAGTCAACTGCAATACAATCAACTTCACTGCCCTTCTTTAGTCTTTAGCAATGAACTGAGGTCAAAACTGATATTAGCCTGGAATATATTGTACTTGTGTTATTTATAAATAAATAAAAAATTACACATACATTACATATTTTATATATTTCTGAATATATACGGAGATAAATTCAGGGGGGAAATGTTTTACGTGGAACAATAGAATACACAGAAATTTTAAAAATTACACACTTAAAAATGCATTAAAGATGAAAGTGGCCAAAGATTACATTAGTTAATCTGTTGTTGTTTTTTTTTTTAATTGTTTAAAAAAAAATCTGTTTGCTTCCCTAAATAAACAACTTTATTTCTATCTTCCTTACATAAACAAATATACACTGCTCATCCAAAAAAAAAGTGGCACACTTGAAGATTTTCTTAGCTTTGATTGCTCTGATCGTTTCGATAAACTTAGGCAATGTCACAACAATTACTGTATTTTCATCCAGAGTGGTATTAATTTCTCTCCAAGATCTGGTATTGATGATGGGAGAGTCTGGCCGCTTCTTCCGTCTCTCTACAAATCCCTGGAACAGATTAAATCTGGACTCATCAGACCACAAAACCATTTCCCAATGCTCCTCAGTCCAATTCTTTATGCTCCCCAGCAAATTGAAGCCTTTTTGTCTGATTAGTTTCACTTTCTTAAAGCCACACAGCTGTTAAGTCCCAATTCCTTGAGTTCTCTCTCCATTGTGCGTGTTGAAATGCTCTACTGATTTTTTTCTACGATTTGATTTCACTAAGCATTTAAGTGATTTCCCATCACACTTCGAATGCTTTTCTCACCACAATTCCTCCTTGAAGGTGATGGTTCAACACTAGGTTCTGGTAATGCTATGGTAATAATGATCAATTTATATACCTTCATTATGCTCAAAAGACCACAATGCATCATGCACAGAATAATATTTTATCATGTTTTAAACATTCAGCAAATAACAATAACCAAATTATACTCTAAATGATGTATCTATTTGTATATTGTGGTTTGTCTATGTATTATGCCAAAGACTGTAGATGAATGTTGTAGATCTTAGAAAGGCTTTAAGCATTAACAGTTCTGTACTTTAAAAAAAAAAGAAAAAAGACAACATGAGAAAGTTAGCCATTTTGGTTAAGAGCTCAAATGTGAATTTAGTTTCAAGTTTGTTGTCTCCTATTTTACCAGCTCTAAAACACTGAAAAGGAAAGTAAGGAAAAGGCAAGGAGAAATGCATATTGTTGTTTTTTGTATTTCAGTTCCATCACTTTAACCAATTGGAGGGGAGGCTCTGTAAAATGTGACTGAAAGTTACTGTTCGTTTTTTTCTTGTTTTTGTAATATAAAATATTTTCCCAAGCCACTGTATTATTTTTGCCCCCTGCCAAAAATAACCCTTCCAGATTTCAATTCCATTATGTGTCCCTCCACTGGCCCTACATTCCTTCATGCTTTTAGACACAAGTGGTCACTCATGTTACCTTGGACTGTCCTTTTTCTTTATTTTTCCCACAAACTTGTTTGAAACCTGTACTTAATCGGTGATTATATAAATGTTATACTGAACATTCATGCTAACACATCATATAACACTCAACAACATTAAAACACTACAAGCTCATTTATCTAAGCATATTAACTTGCGTGAAATTAATAAAATCTTATATTGTAGAATAAATGTATCTTAATAGTTGTGTACTTCTACTGATCCTGCTGGGACAGATAATGGTAATTAATTTAAGGGTAATTAATTTACCTTAAATTGCTGGGTTACTCTCTTTTAACCTCTTGATCACGGTTCTAAATAAGGCTCTAAATATGTTGAAAATCAATTTATGATTAAGCAAAGTGCAAAGTAGCCTGATTATGGCAAAAGTCAATGACTAAAAATGTTGCCATACAAATTTTTATAGTATTTGTGGCCACAATAATATAAAATGAAGTCCCACTGGGAGGATAATATCTGAGCTACAATAGTTAACAGAAATACAGAAATGCTTTTGTCCTACCACTTAAGTGTACAGGAATACCTGTATGACCATACTGCACACATTTTCTTTTCATTTTGTGAAGCTGCTTTACAACAATTACCATTGTTAAAATTGAATTATATTGAATTGAATTGAATACATTTATGCAATGAAATGCAATTTCTAAAATCATGCAGATACTGGCCAGGAGCTTTGGGTTATTTTCACTTCAACCAAACTTTTGAGTTTGACTGTGTCATGATGGTTGGTGCCAGTTGCATGCTCTAAGATATTCTGTGATATTATGTGATTTTTATCTCCAACATTCTCTAGCATATGTTAAAAAAAAAAACCAGTAAATCCAGTGGAAGGATGGAAACATCTTGTTGATGACGGAGGTCAACAGAGAATGGCTAGACTGGTTAAACCTGAAATAAAGGCTACAGTTATCCGGATGACCACTCTGACACAACTGCACAACACATCAAACCATGAGCTGAAGACCACGACTCCATTGAGCCAAGAATGGACAACCGAGGATGAGGTAGCCAAAAGTTTCATGAACATGACAATGAGTCCCATGTTCCTCAGGAGCCTTCCCAGTCACTGGATACGAATCTGAGCAGATCTGAACAGAACACTTCCTGATTGTGGTAAAACGGGAGATTCACAGCATGAAAATGCACATGATAAAAATGAGCAGGAATTGTGTGATGCATTCATTTTAACATGGACCAGAATTTCCAACACCTTGTGGAAGTCTTGAGTGAGTGTACTGATCAGCCATATCAATTTCCTGTCTCGTATTGTATACTGTAGATCCACTTTGGCGCCAAGACTTAGATCCTTTAAGTCCTTTAAGTTGTGAGATGCGGCCGCCATGGATTGGCCTTTATTGTCCAGCACATTTCCTAATTACTCAATCAGATTAAGATCTGGGGACTTTAGCGGCCAAGACAACACCTTGAACCATGTTCCTCAAACCATTCCTGAACATTTTTGCAGTGTGGCAGGGTGCATTATTCTGCTTTAACAGGCCACTGCCATCAAGGAATACCGTTGCCATGAAGGGGTGTACTTGGTCTGCAGCAGTGAAGTCCACATAAATCCCAGGTCTCACACTACTCACTACTACAGCTAACTTGCCCTCTTACCATAGTGCATCCTGGTGGCAGCTCCATCTCAAATAGAAAAGCACATGCAACTGGACAACCAGGTTACTTCCTTCCATTGCTCCATGGACCATTTCTCATTTGCACATTGTAGGTATTTTTGAACAATGGATAGGGGTTAGCGTGGGCACTTTGCAGCCCCATACACAGCAGAATGCAAGGTTCTGATACCTTTCTATCATAGCCAGCATTACCATTTTGCTGCAATTTGTGCTACAGTAGCGCTTCTGTGAGATTGGACCAGATGGGCTAGCCTTTGCTCCCAACATGCATTAGTGAGGCTTGGTTGTCCATGACCTTTGTACTTTTGGTAGGTGCTAAATACTATAAATCAGGAATACAGCATAAGACCTGTTGTTTTGAAGATCATTTGTCTTATTATGTTCAAGAGAGAGAAGGAAGGGAAGTTGTTGGTGGAATGACTGTATGACTTTATGTGACTGTATGTTTATAGATGTTATAAATGATAATGGGAACTTGTTTTGTTGGTACTCCACAATAGATATAACTATTGAGATAAGATACAGAATGAATGACTTAACATTTGTTAATAAGTCCTTTTAAAAAAATCTCTACTGTATAAAATAACACTTGGGCATGCTGTCGCTGGAGAATACTGGTAACTGTAACTCTATTTTACATGCTGAAAGACTTACAATGACAACATCTTTGTTTACTACTAAAATTTGTTTCATAATCTTGATTATTTAAGTGTGACAAATGTGCAAAAACAGGCTTTTTTTTTTTTTTACTGCACTGTATTTTGCACCACAGACCTGATGCTCCTGGAGTAACGACATTTCATTTTAATGTATACAAGCTACACTATATGGACAAAAATATTTGGTCAAACCTGTTAATTATTGAATTCAGGTGTTTCAATCAGGCCTCTTATCCCCAGTCTGGGGCAATCGTAATGCTTCAGCATACCAAGACATTTTGGATAATGCTTTGCTTCCACCTTTGTGGGAACAGTTTGGGGAAGATGCCTTTTATATTCCAACATGACTGTGTCCCAGTGCACAAAGCGAGGACAATCAAGACAAGGTTTGATGAGTTGGAAGAACTTGACTGTCTTTAACCCTCAGGATGAACTGGAACGGAGATCCCGAGCCAGGCCTTCCCGTCCGACGTCATAAATGTCCTACAGAATTCTCATAGAAAGACTTAAAAATGTTGTGGACAGCCTTCCAAGAAGAGAGGAAGCTGTCCCAGCTGCAATAGGGGGACCAACTCCATATTAAAGTGTATGTATTTGCATGTATATGCATTGCAGGTTTGGCGAAGTAATTTTGTTTATATACAGTAGTGTGTGAAAAAAATCTTGTTAGGTGCTAATCATCAAAACAAGACAGAGGATTAAGATCAGCCTCTACATACTGGATATAGTGTGACCTTAATGTTGTAAAGCCACGGCAGCCAATAGCATTACCATCACATGTCCTGATGCTGTACTGTGTGTGCGTGTGTGTGTGTTGAGCCGCTCCTACACTCATCATTGCCCCTCTGTAGGAATGAGCTCCAGCAGCCTGACTCAGCTCCAGCGCACTGACACTGAATGAGAGATGCATCACACACCTAACGCCATGCAGCAGGTTTAAGCCCCTCGCTTAAACGCCCCCTGCCACGGATTGCCCCCATTACGCAATCGCTATCTTCAAAGAAAAGCCGCCGCGCCTTTTCATTCAAACGCGTGAGCGGATGTTTTCCTTCCCTACGCTCGGTTTTGTAAACACCGTTGCGTTCAGTAACCCGATGGAATCAATTCCTTTAACTGCAGCAGCAACAACAACCATTATTCTGAAAGAAGAACCCAGATTTACTAAAATTTACTATTATTTCTTCAGATTAAAATAAGATAGGATGAAGAGAACAGCAATGATCTCGCAATGTGCAATATCGAAGTAGAGTGTAACTGGAGCTGAAATGCCCCCCTCCCTTCCTGGATGTTATACACTGTGTCCCAGCTCCACATAGATTCAGCCACATAAACACAGGGCAAATCCCAGTAAGTGCTGCAGGGTTGGTGTCTGTAACCTTTTCCTAATCAGAGTTAGACAGGGGGGGGGGGCAGTCCGTGGCTGCTCCAGTTACACTCTACTTAGATATTGCACAGAAGGGGAGTTCGATTCGGTTCTCATCATCCTAGCTTATTTTCAGCTGTAGAAATAATAGTAAGTTTTGGTAAGCCTGGGTGCTTCTTTCCAGTAGGGGCAGGGGAGCGTCATGGCAGGATTGGTGTAATTTTTATTATTTTTTTCCCCCCGGACCAGAATAAGGCGAGGGAGGCTTCATGCAAAGCGCCACCGCGATCACATCCCAGCCGCCGGAGATGCCAAGAGCTGCTTGGGGCCATTTCCACCCGCTGTTAAAGACCTGAGCCGCCTTTCTGCACCGTTCTGGGCTGCTTTTTGGGATTATCAGAGGCGTTACAGCATGGCTTTGGTGACGCTGCAGAGATCTCCGACCCCGAGCACGGCCAGCGCGAGCACCGCCAACGCCGAAACGGTGAGCCGGGAAACAGGAACAGGAAAGGCAGGGTTTAACGGGACGCGGGGATGTGTAGGAGGCCTGTGTGTGTGTTAGTGTTAGTTACCGGGTTGCAGCTTATAACATGTGCTCGTTATATTCGTTAGAAAAGCACCAGGGTCACGCAACAGCAAAGACATTAACGACATTTAACGTATTCTGCGCGTGCAGTAGATAATATAGGGGAGCTCGTGCTTCCCGGTTAATCATTGGCTAGCTTGCTAACGTCGGCATGTCGACACCTACTGTACCTCCAGCCGTGTGTATTCTGTCTTAAATCAAATGACACCGAGTTAAATACTTGACTGGACATGTTAGACTGCCAGTTTTATAACATTTCAACCTTAAACATTAAACATTCTGGTTATTTACTCTTCAGCTCTCATCTGTTATGGTGAATGAGCTAGCCGGTGATGTAGCACAGCGCCCTACCTGTCAGTCCTACTCACATCTCAGCTAGCCTGGGCTAGCCATGGACCTATTTATATACACACTGAAATATTGAAATATATCAAATAAGCATTGTCTAATAAATCACATAACCAGATTTTACAGCAAATTGTGATTTCGTGTTCAATAAAAAATGAACAAGTCTGTTTGGACAGGAAATACAGTGTACATTTAATTCCTACACAAATTTGTAGTGTAGATGAATAACATTCTATTTTGTATTTCTATCTGGATCACAAACGCATATATACAGTTTATATTATATTCACTATAGATGTAAAGACATGCAGAGATGTCCTATTCTCTCAAAAAGGACTTGGTATAATGGACAGAAATCCTATGACGGTAAAAACAAAGCCAAAGTCTAAAATCTGAGGTAAAATCGTAATACACCATAATATACAAGATGAACATTAGCATCTGACGTCGGAGGTAATCTATGCTAATGTAAGAGATGAGTGTTACTTATAGTTTAAAGTCTAAATCTAGTATAAAATCTTAATATCGCATATATGCAATGAAAATTCATCTGTCCATCCATCCAATCATCTAGGAACCTTGGTAGTCCAATTAGGTACTGTGAAGGCCAATGGTGATTACCATTGTATTTATGCCCATTTTACGACCGTGGTAGGATCTCCAGTCAACATTCACACACTACGAGCAATTTGGGTACAACAGTTATCCTAATCTGCATGTCTATAGCCTGTAGAAGGAAACCCACCAAGCACAGAGAGAACATGCAACCCCCCCCACACACACAGACCACGAGGTGGGAATTGGACACTGACCCTGGAGGCGCAAGGCGACACTGCTAACCATTAAGCCACCGTGCCGCCAAAATCTACATACATCATAATTTAGAAGATGAAACATTTTATGTAGCATAAACTACATACTGTAAGAATTTAACTTTAGCGTAAAGTATGTCTAAATGTGAACCACATTTTGTATAAATAAAATCATAATTATGCTACAAAAGGTAAAATTTTTCACAGTCATGTCAATGATGAGGAAAAACCTGTACATTCTTAATTTTAAGAACAAAACAGACTTGGTGAATAAACCCAGTAGCATTTCTTCTTCAGCAATACAGCACCGTCTTTCATCTCTAACTGCTTGTATTACAGCATGAAATGTCTATTAATGCGTACAAATCTTAATACAAGACATAAAAATAGGGACTTATTTCGGATTGTATGTACACACTTGTGATTGCACACTTCTAATAGGCATGTCAGTAATTTGCTAGATGATGTATTGTGATATAGTTTAGCATAAAGTTTTTAAGCATAATGTTGAGGTTCATGAGACTCGTGAGATCTCATGATCAGGACATTGTGCAAAGGCCTCTGTCATTGCAGAAGGTTTGGTTATGTTACCACAACTATTTCATGATGCGCACACACACACACACATACACACTCACACCTATTTGCTAGTACAATGACCCATTGACTTTGAATATGCACCTGACATTTTCCTGTGCAATGAACCATTAAACTCATCCACACACAATACGGCTGATTCCACGTTACCTTCTAAGGTTTGATTAGTAACGCAGTCTACGTCATGCCTTATAACAATAACGCTTTTCATCTGTTTCTTCGATTAACTATAACTGTGACGCCCATTCGTCTGTAACTGTAATGGTTCTTTGAGGAGCATCCGGCATCCTTTTGGGAAGAGATAAAGGCTGCACAGGAGCAAAATGGTTCAGGTTGTGTCTTAAAAACATGACCTTTTGAGTGCAACGTATCACCAGCGTCTGTCACTATTATTGAAAGTACGAATACGGTGCTCTGTTTATCGATAACGATGCTAGGGATTTCTTAATTTACATTTATCACAGGTTGTGTATAGTAATTTTCAAAATCTTGCTATGACGTCATTTAACATTCGGCTGCAGAATGGCAGTTTCATCAGTAGAGGGCGCAAACAACACATGCTCACACTGAGCCGCAGTGTAAACAAAGCAGATTAGGTGAGACACACTATTTTACAGTCTGACATCCTTTACAGATGTCATAGTCTTAAGGTATTACAGTATGTAAAATATTGCATGTGTGTTGCAATGTGTCATGTGTCACTTTCTGGTCTCAGGAACTGGGCTGTAGTTTAAAGGTGTGTAACAGGTTGTGTATACGTCACTGATTTAGAATCGCTGGTCCATTAGCGCATCAAAAACAAATGTTCCGTTTGGGAAGATCGCGCTGCTGTACTACTGATGTCATTCCACCCTAAGGGACTGTAGTACTGTTAAGGAGGAAGGGAATGGGGGCTACTCCCCTCAACGTGAGTGAAGTGGTCTGTCCCTGGTGAGGGTGGGGCTGCTCCATCATCTTACTGCTAACACACATACACACATTTGGATTTTGCAGAATATCCCATCCAATAGAGAGACTCAGAGCTGTAGTGATGTCATCTCCTTACACCATTAGAGAGAAAGAGAGAGAGAGCAAAATATCCACAGTATTAATGGAGCATTAGAAGGTGAAAAATTAGAAAACGTGAAGACAGTATGCATGTGTGTAGTACAACTGTGTGACAGAATGATGTAATATTATGCTAATGATGTATATATAAATGATACCGAAGAATCATATTCTGCAAGAATTGCAAAGAAACAAGTGAAGAATAAACTTTGCTATTATTTCCTACAATAGGAAATCTTATACAGTCGAGGTCAGAATTTACATACACCTTGGCCAAATACATTTCAACTCCAGTTTATAGCAATTCCTGGCATTTAATTCTAGTAAACCTTCACGGTCCTAGGCCAGTTAGGATCACTACTTTTTTATTTTGAGATTGTGCAATGTCAGAATAATAGTAGAGAGAGAGAGATTTTAGCTTTTATTTATCACATTTCCAGTGAGTCATAGAGTTCGTTAATATTGCTTTTAAATTGTTAAACTCGGCTCAAATGTTTTAGGTAGCAGTCCACGAGCTTCTTACGAAAGATTCCTGGAATTTTAGCCGGTTTCTCCTGACAGAACTGGTGTAACTGAGTCAGGTTTGTAGGGTTGAGGCTTACACACGCTTTTTCAGTTTTGCCCACAGATTTGTTTTATTGGATTGAGGTCAGGGCCACTCCAATACCTTGAATTTATTGTCTTTAAGGCATTTTGCCACAACTTTGGAGATTTGCTTGGGGTCATTGTCCGTTTGGAGAAACGAAGCTTTAACTTCCTGGCCGATTCTCTTCTCCTGAGATGTTCCTTCAATATATCCACCTAATCGTCCTTCCTCATGATACCATCTATATTGTGAAATGCACCTGTCCCTCCTGGAGCAATGGGACAGTTCATGATTGGGAATGTCCAAGCGTCACCCTTTTTCCTTGTGACCAAACAGATCAACTTTTTTTTTTTTTTAATCAGATCCAAGGACATTCCTTTAAAAAGTAAGATGTGTGTCTCCATGTGCAGCTGCAACCCGTCGTCTAGTTCTTTTTTTTTTTTTTTTACTGTTTTTTCAGGTTATGTTGATATCGGTCTCATTTTACTGTGGATATAGATACTTTTGTACCCGTTTCCTACAGTGTCTCAGAAGCTCCTTTCTCTCTGTTCTTGGATTGATTTGCACTTTTCATACCAAACTATAAAAAAAATAATAAATTAAGTATAACATGCTGTGCTATATAAATAAGTGTATAATTTCATTTAATATTGTGGAACATCCATGCCAATCGTATTTTGGTATAGTAAGCACAGAAGTCGCACAATCTAGTATTTCACTGGATCGCCTTTAGCTTATGGTTCGGATTGTTGGCAGGTGAAACATATTAATCGCTGCAGTAATTATCCAAAAGATCTCAAAGTGTTTGCTTATTTGAATCCAAAAAGCGACTTGTTTTGTTCAACATAAACAGTTGTTCTTTCACAAGCCTCTCTTTTACACTGTCTTGAAGTTAATAAGACAAAGCAACAGGTATATCAGGTGTCAAGTAACAGGGAAACTGCAAAGCACAGTCCTCTGTCCTGTTTTGGAAAATTACAGCTATATCGCTGATCTGTCCAAAACACCAACACTGGAAACCCCTTCCAAAAATTCCTTACAGAAAAGGTTACTGTAACAATGATAAACACATTTTATTTATTTAGAATGTATGCCGTTCATATTCATAATGAATTAGAAACTCTAGAAACTTGATCATTGATCAGTCAATCAGAACTGAGCATTTAAAAGCACGGTTTTTGTTCAGTTTTAATTGTCATTACCCCTTTAACACGCCTTATTTCTTGTGTACTGTGAACAAGTTCAGAAATGTACTCTAACATTTATTTATAACTTTGAGTAACAATTATAGTTGTTTGTAGGCTTAGAAATATAGCTAATTAATGTAAATCGATCAGACTGTATGAAGCTTGTTAGTTAGCTTTTCATATCTACAATGCTGTAAAAGAGGACATTTTTTACAATGCTGTAAAAATGTGTATTTGTCACATTTAAATGATTGGGATTATTAAAAAATTGTAAGATTACACAAAGATAACTGGAGTATATACAAAATACAATTTCCAAACGATGATTTCATTTATTTCCATTTCCTTTTCACATATTGTACAGCCAAGTAGGTTTGGACAGCATTTTTCCTTTTAATAATTGAAAAACTCATCCTCATTTATTTTACTCAATCTATTTTTGGTTACCTTTTTGTAATATAAACATTTGTTTGAAGTCATATAAGTGTGACAAATATGCAAAAAAAATTTTTATTCAGGAAGGGATCAAATACTTTTTTTATGGCACTGTATGTTGGTCAGAAGAGTGTTTTGAGAATTAAGCCTTTAAAAATATACTAGCTCTAAAAAGTTAGGGATCACTTTCTAACTCAGATTGTTATTTCTTTCTACAGTGTAAAGCAATGCTAAATGCATCCAAAATATGCAATAATCTCAGTAGATATTGAGATGTATCTGCTACTCATGGTCTTTAAACCCTTCATAACGTTTGTTAATTGATGATTTCTGAGGCTGGTAACTATAAATGAACGTCTCCTCTGCAGCAGAGGTAGGTTTTGGTCTTGCTTGCCCGGGAAGGTCTTAATGGCAGTCAGTTTCATCATGGTGCTTGATGGGTTTTGCAAATGCACTTGACACAATACTGTTTTTGCAAGAACTATTCAAGAAAGGCTGACCTCCATGTCTTAACAATAACAACTGATGTAAAATGTACTGTAGAATGTAGAAAATAAATCACAAAAAAAAAAAAGAAATTTGCAAATGATCCCAAACGTTTGAGCAGTAGTGTATATCCCACAGCATTTGCAGAAAATACAAACTGCTTTCACAGAGTACTTGCAAAATACTCTTGTTTTGTGAGAGCGTCGCTTTTTCCTTCTTTTAAATTTATGGTCGGTTGGTGCGTTACCGCCACCTACTTGATGGGAATGTGATTCACAGCTTTATTGTTTAGGTTGCGAGGACCAATCCTTTTCACAAATGCCCATCATTCTATCACCTGCTGCGTAAGTGGTATAAGACAATTCAGTCGTTTTATCCACAGGAACTGATTGGCTGTTGAAAACAAAGCATCAAGTCAGATGTAGATTCCATCAACATGATCGTCTCGCACACACACAATCAACCTAACGTATGCATTGACAGCAACCCTGCAAGTGTTGCTGCTTGCTAGTCAGTAAAGCCCCCGAAGTGTGAGATGACTCAGCGTTTTCTGTTTTCTGAGCGAGAGCTGGGCTTGGGATGGGGAAAGGTGAAACATGACGCTTATTTCTTTACAACTTTCGTGTGGGTTCACCTTCAAATGAAGACGGGTATTAAAATAGTCAATTGATTTTTTCGGGGAAGACAATTTTTTTCCCTTTTGAAATGGTTAGTACCTGTAGATGTTCATTAGACAGACAGATTTGAGAAGAAAGTGACACGATGTGAAATTATGACTATAAAGACATGTGATTAAAAGGTTATGCAATTATAATTAATGTTAAATGTGTCATTGGAAACTATCTACCGTGATTTATTCCTACAGTTGTCCTTACTGTCAGTGGCGTTTCTGTTTGTAGACACAGTGAGACGGAAAGCAGCATTGTGGGAAAGTGTCTCCTGAGGGTAGTTTCAGGCTGAACCGAGTCGCTTCCCCTTCAGGTGTGGGACGGCTGTTCCTACCTGTGTTTCTTATTGTTCCCTGTTGTGGTTCGTAACCTAATCACCGGTGTTCTGCCTTCCCCAAACAATGAAGGACTATTTTTAAAACATTTATTGTTATGATGAAATCTTGTTTGTGTGGTCAGGAAACATGTTCCTAACCCCCACATTCAATCTCTGCTCTTAGATAGAGGAATGAGGTATAGGTTTAAATTATTCGAAGTTATCAGATTAACAATCGTACAGTAAAATCCTTACAAAACAACCAAGGCCCACAAGGTTAAACTGCATTAACAGATTTGATTTCACTGGCTGTTTAAATCTGTACAATCAATTTCTTTTCAAACCCTAAAACAACTGTATAAAAATTTCCCCATCCACACACAAACTATACATATATAAGCTTATTATTTTTATTTATTGTGTAGCTTGTGTGATGGGGGGATTTTTCTTCTTGAGAAGCAGAATATAAGAATATAACTCATGCTGGAAATGATTCGAATTTGACCTTTTTTATTCCGACCCCAAGTAAAAATGTAAACTCTCCAGGGGGTCAGGGTATAACCTAGATTTCTTTTGTGCTCCTTCAATTATTTTTTTGTAGATTTGGATAAAAATAAAGCTTTATGTATTTCCAAGTCTGAACCTCCTCACACAAATGTCCTTGCACCAGTTAAAAATAAATTAATAAATGAAGTCACTGAAAAAATGTAATGCTGTCTCAGTCGTAATTGCACCTATTTTAAATGCTACTTACACAGAGACCATGCAATTTTATTTTACATTTATAATAAGTTTTTTATTAAAATTCCAGACTTAAGTTAAAAAAAAAAAAACACTACAAACTAAATAACAGCAATTGCAGCTACAGTTAATTTGTAATCAGCTACTGGTATTTTCTTGGATGTAATGTTGAGGTTTTGTACTTTTAAACATCTGCCATCTGGTCTAGTTCACTCAGCTAGTTAACAGATCGTATTTCTACAGTTTGGTTGTTAGACTGTAAAGTGTTAAAGTTTCTCCATAGGTTTCGAATGGCATAATTTGGAGATTATGTTACACGCTACATGCTACTGTCGATGAGGTATTTCACACCTGAAATGTAGACTTTTTGTAGGTAACTTCCTTTTAAGATGACTGCCCCTAACAGTACATTTATAAAAATAACCCTAACCCTAAGTTCTTCTTTCCTTCCTGCATGTTCCTGCTCAGAGTAAATCCGTCTCAAAGATTTAAAGAAAATGTTTCTGATTGCTCAATAATCTCACGAATAGTGCACAAAAATACAGGCCTAATTGGAAATAAAAAACAGGGTGTAGTCGCATTTTTCATGTGTAGTCTTTTCACCAGTTATCATTATACAGTGAAACCTCAGCGTACAAATGGCATCGTACAATTTATTGCCTTAAGAAATAAAATTTTGCAAGAAATTTGCAATGCATATACACGAACCGAACCAACGGCAGCTAAGTTGTTCGGCAAAACGGCTTTGCGTCAGTAAAAAGCCAAGCGAAGCAAATTTAATTTAATTAATCCCAAATTGAGGTTAGGTGAGGTTTAATGTCTATTTATTTTATATTTTACTTCATTTACATGTCTTTTCTAAATATTTTGATTGTTTTTATATGAGAAAAAGAAATGTATATTTTTTTTGACCTGGTGTTTTGTGGAAATGTAGCTGATCAAATGCATGAATTTGTGTTTTAAATTTTGTACATTCAGCAGACCATAAGCTGACAAATCTGCAACTCTGGACCTTAAATTTTAGAGTTTAAGGGCATCTTATACTAAACAACAGTCCGTGAAAATTTCATGCATCTAGCATAAACAGGTCCAAATTATTAACTTATTAACTTTGTAACTTTTTCTGTAGCAGGAAATCTAGTTTTCCAGAGTCACCTCCCTCTTTTTAAGCCGACAGTAATACAGATGCAAGACTAAAATTCTGCGCACTACTTTCTCGGTATAGTGACATTATTTCCTGAAAGTAGGAAGAAAATCTGAGATGGTCAATTAGGTGATTTCACATGGATTGACCTCTCAGCATGTGTGACACAACAGATCAACATGTATACAGTAAAAATAGAACTTTAATTGTAGAGGTGAAGGTGTCAGTTCTTTCTATCATAGTTCTTAATTTTAATGGAACTCATGGGATTTACTTAATATTCGATGCTGGCTTAATTTTTTTTTCCAATGAAAGGAACCTTAGGAGCTGGTATCGCCCTAAAACATCTTGGAATGCAGAAGTGGTACAAAGTGCACATCTTGTAATTATCAGCACATTCCAAGTTTGGCAGCAGTTTTATCTGAGACCATTTGATCTGATTTATATTTAGATCGACTTGCTTGTATACTTTGTGCGATATGGTATGCAGATTCCTGACACACAAACTGGTGGTCCTTTTTTTTTTTTTTTTTTTTTTTTTTCCTTTTTTTTTTTTTCTTTTTGGGGATGTGTTGTGTCCTGCTCTGTTTCATGTACATGGGTCAATTGTTGGTTTTTTTTTAACTGTCTTTCTATTTCTGTCTTTCTAATTCAGGATTTCGGGAGTGAGGATGACCGAAGGCTGAATCAGAGGTAAGAAGTCCGAAGTGTGCCTGAATATTGTGTTCAAGTCCTAAATGGATGCAACTACAATTTATGTTCATAGTAGAGACAGATTACTTAATTTGGACATGTATGCCCGAATCTTTCTCATGATTTCCCTTAAACCTGTAGCCGACCTGCTCACAGTGCAGGTTTGTTCATCCTTTTATAAGAACCTGTTATCATATCGAGATGAACAGAGGAGACCAGGTACAGAAGATGGTACGAGTGCTCTGCTTTGGACAGTCTCGCATCAAATGAATTTGGTTCATTAGCAATCGGAAGCAGCCTTTTAATTTACACCTCCTGCAAAATGTTAGTCATGGCTAAGCTCTCCGGGGGCGAGCGTGGCATTTAGACATTCCTGTTACAGAAAACTGCCATCTTTCTCACATCTGATCATCTGAGTTCTCTTTGACAGGATGTATGAAGAGTCCCATATGTCGGTGTACGTCTGTGTTCCGAGAACAGGTGGCTCATACACACGCACTACAGTACGTAGTCACTTTTGTTCTAGCCAAATTCTTGTTGATTGCTTGCAAAGTGAAATCATGCAATTATTGCAGTTTATAATAGAAATTAGCAATTTTTTCAGCGAGTTGTCCAAATATTTTCAGTCACCCCTAGGATGTGCTGTAGCTTTCCTAGTTATAAAAAGCATTTCCTGACAATGATTGGCACTGTGTTCTTCTCATATCTATTGTTATTATTTTTTGTCTGGTAAATTTCATACTGGATGACTAAATATATATAAAAAGTATTCCACTGCTGTGAATTTGAGTTAACTAGGGCATAAAAAAAAAAAAAAAAAGATAAGGCATTGCTTAGAGGCTTTTGAACAACTTCCCATGTCCTCTGGGAAAGCGATAGTCCGAGTCAGCGGTTCAAAAAAAACCCCAAAACGTCCTTTTACCTTCTGAATGTGGGTTAGCGACAGAAAGCTATCTAAGGTGAAAAGTTTTTCAGTTTGCTGACGCAGTTTTTAGTACCTAATACAGTTTGCTGATGATTTCTGTCTGGAATTAAGGAAAAGCTTGCATGAGATTTTTATTATTATTTTTTTTTTAAAAAGCTGATCTACATTTGATAGCGTTTCAATATTTGTCCTGCTGGAGGAAGAGGAAGTCTGTAGCGGATGTTAAAGGTTGAGGACTGGTTTCTGAGGATCAAGTGACTGTTGTGTTTCTAGCAATCCCTGGGGATGTACAGTCATATAGATGTTACAGACATGAGGTATTCCTGTAAGATCTCTCACACTGCTGCTGCATAACATTCTCGTATACTAATGTAAGTGATCTGACATTTTCTTTAATCCTATTTATGTTTCCCAGGTTAACGCATTATATAACATTAGCTAGTTGACTTTAGTTTCCTTGGATGGAGTAGGGAAGAACATACACAGAGTTTTATTACATTTTAGAAAAGGTGATTTTGTACAGCTACTGTAAGTTATAAATGAAGTGCGTCTGTACTGTAAGTGTAGTACATTCCGTGGTTATTCATTCCATGTGAAAAACAGAAGCTTTGATATGAGCTCAAGTCAAACCAGGACTTTTGATTGTGCAGAATATCAGAATACAGTTATGAGAGTAAAAACAACCTTTATTTCTCTATATAATCCCCTGAACATGTGTCCCTTTAATGCCCCGAACATGTGGAAATGTCTCCGAGCGAGGCCAGGACTGTGCAGGGGACAAGTGGTGTTAGTGAATGAGTGCATCACCGTAGGTCTTCAGTTAATGTCAGTCAGTTTTGTGCATTCAATCACGAGTAATTTAATCTTCAGAAGAGACTCGGTGTGACTTGAACCCCCATGTTATTTTCACTCATGTAACATTGACTGTAGCATTTCTTTGGTCGGTTGCTTTTTTTTTTTTTCTTTTGGAAGTTTTATCTTGTTAATGTTTTATAGGAAGATGATGTAGTTCCTTCTTTTGATGGTTATTTTGTGTTGTAAACTTCCTCGTTCCTGTAATTTCCGCATTAGAGTCACTATTAGTGTGTATTAAAAACTTAAACACACAAACCGACATACAGTACATCCATGATGGACTTCTAATACAGTAGGTAACGCACACTGTTGTATTGTTACTGTAAATATGATTAAATGAGCACAGCCTGAGTGCAGCACAGAAGGTGTTATTGACCTAAACAAGGTCATCTCGAAAGCAAAAGAAGGATTGTTCTCTCGGAGCGCCGCTCACACCCCCGTACCGGTCTTTCTTTCCATCTTTCTCGTTCCTCTTGTGGGTCAGAAAATCTCTGCTTTTTTTCCTCCTCTTTTCTCAAAAACAGGATGTTGGAAAAGAGGTCAGCGATTCTTGTGCAGTCAGGCTCAGGACAAAGCCGGCAGTGTCTGGCTCTATATCCTCTGTGGCTCTCTGGGACGGGGTCTGGCCTGGGAGTGTTGTGATAAATACTGAGGTTTTATGATGAAGTCATCTTTTAAAAATATCCGTCTAATGTTTTTTTTATGTTGGGTAATTAAATTATTTATCAAATATCTCTGGAGTTTAAATTTCGTTTTTACGGACGGACAGCGCATATTTTATGCTTTTTGTTGATAATTATGCTGAAAACAAAGTGGGGAAAAAAAAGATTGGGTTTTGAGATTGCTTGAGTGTTGTGTGTGTAACAAAGGGTTACGTTTTTCACAAGTATTATGTATTAATATTTATTTTATTTATTTATTTATTTTATTATTGTTTCTTATATAAAGAAAGTCTTAAACAACTAAACATTACTGTTTAACTTTGTCTTACTGCTAAAATTAAAGGCATATTATCAGTTCACAGTCACCTCAGAAAATATCATATTGTGTTAAATTATAGCATTTTTTTATTATAATTAAAAAGTAGGTTTTTTTCCCCCCAGATTTTCCCCATAATTTAGTCGTGTCCAATTCCTCCCCGTCACTAGGGGGCTCACACATTAGGGCTACTACAAGTGTTTCCTCTGAACCACGTGACGCCAGCCGACCGCATCTTTTCAAACTGCTCGCTCACACACCGTTAGGGGCGGAGTAACACACTCGGAGGACAGCGTTATCCGCTCCTTCCACTTGCGTGAGCTCACAGACTGGCTGACAGATTGTCTGTAGCGCTGTGATTAATGTGGGAGCTCGAAGTACCTCTCATCCCTCCCCTCTGAGAGAGCTCGGCCAATCAGCTCTCTCTAGACCTCCGGCAGCGAGAGGTTACAGCATCACCCGGGAATCGAACTCGAACTCGATCTCCGGATGATAGGGCGAGCACTTTACCACTGCGACACTCGGAGGCCCGTGAAGTAGAATTTTAAAGTATCTGCTTTTCAAACTAACTTGACCTATCAAGTTTATTGCACCATGAAGCCATTTTAATTTATTATAAAATGCCTGTTTATTAATGGATGATCAAACGCACGTGCATCTATTCACAGTGAACTGTATGCTCAAAATGATCCATTCATATTTACTTAGAATTTACCTTAATTGCTCATAAAAGTAGGCGGCACGGTGGCTTTAGTGGTTAGCACAGTTGCCTGGCACCTCCAGGGTCTGGGTTTGATTCCTCCCTCTGTGTGCATGGAGTTTGCATGTTTTCCCCCTGTGCTTGGTGGGTTTCCTCCGGGTTTCCTCCCACAGTTCAAAGACATGCTAATATGGTGTTACCAAATTGCTTGTAGCGTGTAGAGTGTGTACCCTGCGATGGATTGGCGCCCTGTCCAGGGTGTATCCCGATAGTGCCCTAAGTCTCCTGGGATAGGTTCCAGGCCCCCGTGACCCTGGATACAGGATAAAGCGGTGTAGACGATGAGTGAAAGAGTGAGTTTTCTTAAAAGTGAGTAATAAATGAATGGATATCTGTCTAAATATCTCTAAAGCAGACAGCTGGTTAACATTCTTTTAATATTTCAACAGCTGTGAGACAAATCTGACGGTAAACCACAAATCAGAAAACGGAAAATAATGGATTATAATTTATTCTACATGAAATTCACAGCTTTAGTTGAAGCGGACAGTTATTCGACTGGGCAACATTTTTCCGGTTTTACAGACCAGTTAGTTGAGTGACTGAGCGATTAGTTTTCTGATCTGAACTTCAGATGCTTTTCTCTGTTGTTTGTTCCAGCTTTAGATTTCGCTTCTGTTTTTAATCGATTGTGAACTTAATAAACCTCGTCAACAGGCAAATTCTGCATTGTTTGAAACGACTGGCTCGTGCCTGCCTGCAGACGTGGTGATCTCCCTGACTGGTCCTGACCTGCCTTCTGCTGACCTCATCGATCCCCAAAGCTACAGCTCAGAATTATGCAATGATTAAAATGGTTGAACCCTCATAAATTCCACTGCACTTTCAGACATGACCTGAAATGCCAAGTGGAACAAATAGATCATTGTAAAAACCTCACAGGATACGGTGTCCTGAGTGTTGGAATGTAAAGTCATCACACCTCTGACGGTTCAAGACACTTCAGCTCGGCCGGCTTTGGGATTTTAAAGCATTTTACTCCGGTGTTACTGTTGGAAAAGTTCATGATGGGATTAACAACTCTGAAAATATCGCAATTTTAAGGTATTTTTAGGTAGTATTTACATTTTTTTCGTAATATATTAAAGTATAGAAATAAATGGCGGAAATCCAGCTAATGATTTGCACCATTGATGTTTGGTCACTGTTACATATTTAGACCGAAAGTATTAAAATGAAGTGTTTGTATGGAGTTTTGGAGTCGATTAAAAAGATGCTCTCATCATAAACTGCTTGCACTAATATATTATATTAATTATATAAGAATTAATCCTAATTGCAATATAACCAAAAGTTTGTGGACACTAGGCTACTACGTCTATCTGTCCTAACCTTTGTGTTTTTCACTAGATGATGAAGTGTGGATGTGAGGATTTGTGTTAAGGTAGCTACAAAAGTGTTAGTGTTGTCAGTGTGAGGAGACCTGGTGCACGATCTGTGTTCTGGTTCATCCCAAACTTTGGGTTCAGTGGGGTGGAGGTCATGGCTCTATGCAGGTCACTCAAGATCTTGCAGTTGTAAATGGCAACCTGGTCAAACTACGTCTTCTTGGAGCTCACTTTGTGCACGGGACATTATGCCTCATAGTTCCAGCAGGTGTGATGATCAGGTCTGCAAATGTTAAGAATTATAGTGTTTTTTTCTTAAATTTTCGCTAGTGATTTGTGTGTTTTTAAATGGTCAAGCAATACTTTGATACTGAGAGACGTTACAGCATGGCAACATACACTATATAGACAAAAGGTTTTGTCCAAACCTGCAATGACCTTGTATTCAAATACATATACTTCAGTATGGAGTTCCCCCTTTTGCAGCTTCGGGAAGGATGTCCACATGATTTTGGAGTGTTTCTGTGGGAATTCTGTAGAAAATGTATGAGGTCAAGAGGCACTGATGTTGGATGTGAAGTCTCTTCGCAATGTTCGTTCCAGTTCATCCCGAAGCTGCTCGATGGGGATGTGGACAGGGCTCTGTGTTGGGCCCAGTCAAGTTCTTCCAACTCATCACACCATGTCTTTATTGTCCTCGCTTTGTGAACTGGGACACAGTCACGTTGGAATAGAAAAGGGCTCTTCCCCAAACTGTTGTCACAAAGTTGGAAGCAAAGCATCGTCCAAGTTGTCTTGGTATCCTGAAGCAGTAAGATTGCTTGAAACATCTGAATGCAATAATTAACAGCTTTGGCCAAATAATTTTGTCCATATCGTGTAAAAAGGGCATTAAAAGATCATAAAATATACAAAAAAAAAAAAGTGGTCACGAGGAGACCAGATTAGAGCAGAATTCGGCCATGGTTATTTAGCCGTGCATGGTTGGGGTTCAGCACAATTTCCCTGTTAAAACACACCCTATTTGGTAATTCAGTAGACGTGTGTCACACTTGCTCGACTCCAGACGTGCAGTAGGTTCCTGTGGTATCCGTATACCCATGATGTCAGGCTAACTGGCCATGACTAGCCTACCACCTTTTTTTTTTTTTTTTGATAGGCTTAACCATAACCTTTTATTTTTATTTTTTTAAGTTAACTGTACATGAAAGTGTTGAAGCAAGAATGTCTGTTTGGGTTCTACACGATGGTATCAGTGAGTGTTGCATGGCTTTGAGCCTGGCAGTGATTTCACCATGTGGGTACAGCGACTGGAGCAGCCAAGCACAGCTATCTGTGTTTTTGTTTGGGTGCTTGCTCGTGTGTGTGTGTGTGTGTGTGTGTGTGTGTGTGTGTGTGTGTGTGTGTGTGTGTGTGTGTGTGTGTGTGTGTGTGTGTTGCATAACTGCAAGGGGAAAAATGTGATCGAATTACAGAGGGTCTCATTGCTTCTCCGTCATTTCTTTAGTCCCGCTTAAAAAGCGTTGCAGTGTTTAATGTAACGACTGCGAACATTAACGAACACTTAATTTGTTAAATCAAAAATAGATTTTTTTTTATGAGCAGAAAAGGAAGGCTTTTAAATGTGCATAGAATAAGAGAGAAACGATTTAAGGAGGAAAACCGTTCATATTTCTTACATGAACCAGACCGTTGAGGAAGAATAAAAGATGCGATGTGAAGTGATACTAATGGTAATGGCGCTGTCGCCTTGCACCTCCAGGGTCCGGGTTCGATTCCCGCCTCTGGTCTGTGTGCATGTTCTCCCTGTGCTTGGTGGGTTTCCTCTCACAGTCCAAAGACATGCAGATTAGGCTAAATGGAGTTGTCTGTAATGTGTAAATGAGTGTGAGAGTGTATGTGTATGTGTATGTGTGTATGTGTGTATGTGTGTATGTGTGTATGTGTGTATGTGTGTATGTGTGTGTGTGTGTGTGTGTGTGTGCCCTGTGATGGATTGGCACCCCATCCAGGGTGTCGCCTGCCATGTTCCCTAAGGCTCCAGTCCCCCCGCGACCTTGTATACATGATAAAGCGGTATAGACGATGAGACTATGATACTGTAAGTAAAAATGGACTCTGTTTTACACGCAGGAACAAAAGGTTGCTTATGCAATATTGCTTATTGCTTACCTCTTGGTTTGTTTTTATTTTATTTTTTGTTTTTTTGCTAAGCTTTTTTTTTGTCCAGGGATCCCCATTAGCTAAACATGTCCAATGTCAGTTACTTTGACAAAGCTTTCTGGCTTCTCAGAGTGGATCAGATTGTTGCTGCCACCCTTTTTATAATACAATTATAATGTAGTTATGGCTTTCTGCTGTCAGGCTCCTGTTCATCAGATGAGGAAAAGATTTCTTCCAGGTTTCTGTGGCTTGTGAAGGCTTGTTGTCTCTGATTACCAAATGTCAGTTATTGTGTTGTGACTACAAAGGTGTTTTTGCTCACCTGATGTGATCAAAGAGTTTGAAATAGTTGGGAGTTACGTCAGGCAGGATAAGATTAGATTCTATGGTACACACCGCAGTCACGATTTCATTTCATTTGAGTAAATTTATAATCCTGGCTTCAGGACAGTATTTAAATAAAGAAACCTCATTAGTAAAAATTATTAAATCAGAATCATAAACAATGCAAAAAAGTTTAGAATTTTTGTATAAAACTAAACAAATCAAAAACTGCTACAAACAGGTAGGTAGGTTCAACTTCTGTCATTGCATAGTACAGATACGCTGTATACTGTAGATGTACTAAAATGGTAGTGATCTAAATAAGTGCAAATATTGGCATTGTGAAAATTACATTAAAAAAAAAATAATAATTATGATGTATAGAGCCAGCCAAAAAATGTATATACACTTCAGGAAAAGAAAAACGTATATAAATATTTGAATACCAAATTTATTGCTATATGTTATATATTAATTTAATATAATATAGTATAATATAATATAGTATAGTATAGTATAGTATAATATAATATAATATAATATAATATAATATAATATAATATAATATAATATTGTATGATATAATATAATATAATATAATATGATTGCATATAATTTCATATAGTATAATCTAGTATAATATAATATAATATAATTTCATATAGTATAATCTAGTATAATATAATATAGTATAATATAAATCATACTATTTATATTAGCGTGTATTTGTTTGTTTTTTTAGTTGACTCTCTACATTATTTATTAATTAATTTGAAAAAAAATTTTTGTATATACACTACCATTGTAGTATATCTATACAGTGTATACAAAAAAAAGTATATACACTTCAGGAAAAGAAAAATAGTATGATTTATATATGTATATTAATATAATATAATATAATATACTGTAATATATTAATCTTATTATTTATACTGCATCAATTTGCCGGTGATTTCTTAATCAGCGCATTGTACATTTAACTATTTGTAGTTACATATTACATATATATGTTATGGAATGTCTGCGAAAACAGTTGGTTCCTGTTACAAAGCGCTGATCCTGGAGACTCCTCTCAGTAAACCTAACCTTTTGCACACACTTTAAACCTGTTCAAGTCTCGTTGATTGGGCTGTTACTATGGAAACGGTAACATTTTCCTGCAGGAACATTAATATCACCCTCTGGATTGCAGTTACATTACTGTCAAAGCTCTTGTTACAGAAACTGATCACCTTCTGACCAATCAGAATGAAGGATTCATCACAGTTGTGGTGAGGATCGTTTGAGGTGAAATCTCGTACAGAATGCTGAGGCTGTGGAAATGTGTCGAGTCAGAACCCTCAGATGTACTGAAGTTCCGCGTCATGACCCTGATCTCTGACACGAAGCTTAAAAATTATTTTTAAAAGTCATTAGTGTGATGTCATTAGTGCCTTGGTGTCTCCATCCATCACTATCAGAACAGTGCCTGAGTGGATGGAGATAATCGCGGTGTTTTCCCTTCCTTCCATCTTTCATTCCTCCATCCATCAGCGCCGGGGCTGTGTTGTGTAACGTCTTCCCCTGGAGAGGAGGATGCTGTGTGTGCAGGAATTTCTGTCTGTCTGTCTGTCTGTCTGTCTGTGAGTGTGTGTGTTTGGGGATTTAATGAATAAAATCGAGGATCCTGGCTGAGGTGGCTCGAAGCCCACTGCAGTCGTTTCCGTAAAACATTCAGCGCCTGATCCGGAAATTTTTTTTTACAAATAACTTGTCGCCAGCTGGCATAAAAGATGCGTCCGTGTGTTTACACACTGATTGTCCACACAGTCATTCACCAACGCCACTTGTACATTACAGGAATTCGACTGGGTGTTTTTGCCACGTCCCCCCTGCAGTCCTGACCTCACGCCTCGCTCCTCGATGGTGCACCAGCACTAGTGAACACTGGGACAAGTGCAGTAGTGTAGCAGGGGATTGTACAGAGACGTTGTACAAGGAGTTTTTAAACACTGATATATGCACAATTAAAAGTCCTGTTTTGACTTGACCAGTGAAAATTTTAATTGAAAACTGACCGAAGGAATCGAATAATTGAATCAAACAAGGAAAGATTGTGTAAAGCGCACAGCTCTAATGATATGTAATGATCATGTTTGTTATTGTTATTCTGTAATAATTATCTACAGTAGCTAACAACTCACCATACTTCATTGCGTTAGCTACCACACGACTTATGCAAATTAAATAAATACATAGGAGGAAAGAAAAACACCTTTTTTTTTGCGTTAAAATGGGTGAGAGTATATTCAGGTCAATGTAAGAGCTACTGCTAGACAAGTTAATTACACCAACAGACAGTTAAGGTTAAGGAATCCCTCCTCCTGCATTATGATTGGTTAGAAAAATTCAGTCTCATCTGTTGGTTAGAAACTTGGAGCATGAGTTTTTTGTTTTTTTTATCCCAGTTTAGCTTTACTAATATTTGTTAATTATTAAATCTCAGTGTTCGTCTATAGAATGTTTATGTGTAACTAGATGTGCCCGCGACTTCCTTCGCATGGAATTTAATTGCGCGCGTTTTGAAACATGTGCAGCGCCATCTGTTGGATTTTGAAATGAACTAAAATTTTTACATTGCGGTGAAGTGTGTGTGGTATGAAAGGTGTGAGATCACGTTTATTAACTAGATTTCAATTTTCTCACTCATAAGCGTGTATTAAAAAATGTACAGCGTCATCTGTTGAGATCCATTTAGAGATAAACTGATGATTTTTAAACTGATGAAGGTTTTTTTTTCTTTATGACGTACTGTAAGGGCCTATTTCATTTAGATTTCAAAGTAGCACATCTTCTCTTTCCGTGGGCCGATTGCTATGAAAAAAAGCCTCTATGTTACCTCGGCCAAATACACCTGTGAAAACACCATTAATTTTTTTTTATGTGATGCGTGCACAAAAGGACAGACAGAAAAAAAATACTCATCATACTTTCCCCCAAATATTTTCAATCTACAGGGCCATTTATATGGATACACCTTAATAAAATGGGAATGGTTGGTGATATTAACTTCCTGTTTGTGGCACATTAGTA
>JAQMYJ010000014.1:6585983-6606438 GCA_030014305.1 Clarias laeviceps | reverse complement strand
TAGAGCCGTGATTAATGTGGGAGCACAAAGTACCTCTCATCCCTCCCCTCTGAGAGAGCTCGGCCAATCAGCTCTCTTTAGGCCTCCGGCTGTGAGAAGTAGCAGCATCGAACCAGCGATCCCCGGATGATGGGGCTCTTCTTATGAGGTCTCATTAGGGGAAATCCAAATTGGCTTGTTTAAGTCCTGAACAATTCCAAAATGGAAAAAGGACAAAAAGTAGGATTTTTTTGTAGATAGAGTCTCCAAATGGCTAAGAAGTGAATTGATCACAGGAGTTTCCATTTAAACATCAGAAATGTCTAGGCTGAACAGTTATAGTCATGCCAAAATGTGTTTACTTAGGATCTCTGCAGACTGAAATCAGAGTAACTGGGTAACATTTCTTTTGTCCCTACAGTAAAAGCTGCTCTATAGGGATGGTCCTGCCTCTTTGGAGCGACACAAAGATCCATTTGGACGGAGACGGGTGAGTGCAACCTCCCCTACTGGTCAAAGCACACAAACGCAGTCTCATGCAGCTGTGTGAATATTGTCAACCAATGTTAGAAAGATGTTGCAACAATCAGTAGTTCTGTGGTGTAAAGTTCTAGCACCAGCAGTGCTCATGTGTGGTTCATTGGTAACGACATCCGTCTCAACAATCATCTCAATGATTTTGAAGCAAAGTAAGGAACTGGTGTTTAAGAAGGATATTTGAATTTCTGCTTTATAACATGAATGACGTTATATAATGCATTATAATTTATGAATGATGTTTCAAAATCTGTGTAATCATTCTATTAGTTTCTCATTCCAGGGAAATGAAACAGATTTATTGGGATTGGGTTTGAAGTCGTACGTTATTATTATATCACTCAGATTCTTACTGTTGTAATATTTTAGACATATTAGTAGTTGTTTAATGTGTGTAGTTTTAGCGTTATCAGGTTTTTCCTAGTGGCTACAGTATAGTATGAAATTTTAGGGGGATAGAAAGATAAGGAAGTCAGAAACATGTATTTAAATTACCGTAACTGTCTGAGTGATTTGCTAGGTTGACCTCTGTTGACTTTTGCGTTCCCATCCGCAGGGGATTCAGCATGACAACGGCGGGACGCACACACATCTTTAAGCCCGTGTCGGTTCAGGCCATGTGGTAAGACACAACGAATATGTGTTTATCCCTGTTTTTTTTTTTTTTTTTTAAAACAGTTCAGGAAGTAACACATGATGTAACACAAACTTCTGGAACAGATTTCACATTACTGTAAATATGTTAAAGTACGATCACCTGAACATTTGCGAGCTGGTCTTACTAGATAAAATTTTTTCCTTCCATTAAGCACACAGTCCAAGTGATTTGAATAAAAAAATGAAAGGTGATCGCTCATGACACAGCAGCCTTGTTGTCCTGAGAAGCTCTGGTTTCATGTTCGAGACCAGAGCGTGAATAACTCGTTTCATTACGATGGAAAGAGGAAGCGATAACGCTGGATGAGCGTGTGCCCGCTCTCGGCCCGGCCGCCTCATACACAAGGCCTCGTTCTAGCTCTATTCCTGAGCACACACTACTCCTTCACACTGTCAATGAGATGCACTGGGAGATTTGCTAAACTCAGCTGTTGACTGCCACCTGTTGGTGGACTGGTGGAATTGATGCTGCTGATTGACGAGGATGTTTTGTATGCGCTTCACGTCGTCCTGCGAGTTTCTGCCTGATGGAACGGAATAGAGGAGACTTCTTTCCCTAGTCTGTTTACCGCGGTCATCTGTGCCAGCTTTAGGATTCTCAACTGCATTTCGTTGTCGCAGAAATGTCATAAAAAAATCCTGTATGCGTCTTATTATCTTATTATTATCATCAGTCAGTTTAGGGAAAGTCAGCGACAGCATTAAGGGAGAGTGTCAGAAAATCCTGGTTGAAATGTCAGAATCTCAGAATGTGAGAGCTGCACCAGCGCCCATCTAAAAGCCACCAATGGGAGGGGGACAAAATGTAAACAAAACTACAGGACTGACAACATTGACGCTACATTCACATTACCATCAATTCTGATTTTTTTTTTTAACCCCAATGTCGAACAGATCTGATATTTTTTTTATGACTGTCTGAACGGACAGTGTTGATGTTTCAGATCAGATCTGAGTCACTTTTATATGTGGTCCTGGATTGGATACATATTGTATCTGATCTATTGACGGCATTTTAGAGGACAGTTGCGTCCACATTAGAGTCAGAGAAAAGTCACTTGTAGTTATGAATGTGAACCATCATGACATACAGATCCAAAATCAGAATTGACCAATGTGGCTGTGAACATAATCCTGGTTTCTCCTCTTAATGATGACGTTATCAGAAATTTAAATGGAGTTCTGCTGTTTGAAGCACTTTATACATTTATTATACGTTGTACGGTATAGAACTCAGCCAAGATTTTCTTATCCAGTGACAAATAATGGGAGCAGTCCAGTTTCCGTGTCTCACTCTTGACCTTTGGCCTGTTACCAGGTCAGCGCTGCAGGTGCTGCACAAAGCGTGCGAGGTGTCGCGGCGATATAACTACTTCCCCGGTGGAATTGCGCTCACCTGGACGGGCTACTATGAGAGCTGCATCTCCTCCGAGCAGAGCTGCATCAACGAGTGGAACGCCATGCAGGACCTGGAGACCATGCGGCCCGATTCGCCGGCCATGTTCGGAGACAAGTGAGTTCCTAAACTTCCCTTCATCTAACCTAATGCTTTTTGCTTCGTTCACTTTGTGGTTTGTGTCCACTTGTCGTTTCGGTGTATTTTACATGTATCTCGGACACCTATAATGAAATGAGACGTCTGGTTCATGTTTGATAATGAAAACAAATTCAGCAATGTGTGTGTTTAGACATTTCACATAACATGAAATTCTGTTTTTGATGAGATCTCAAAACAGATCTATTGTTTTTTTAAATGTGCTGGGAACATAGCTGTTTGGTTATGCGACAGATATAGTTGCTAGTGATCTATATTTTGATTCAAACCGGAGCTCTTCTCTGGCTTAATCTTCATCTGGTGTCTCTCCAGGCCCACGGAGAGAGAACGAACAGAATGCCTCATCAAAACCAAACTCAGGAGCATCATGATGCTGCAGGACCTGGAGAATGTGACGTCGAAGGAGGTAAAAAAAAATAAAATAAAGAAACACCGCCGTGTGCAGTTCTGTACCGTCAGAGTGAAGATCCTGGAATAGAATGTCTAATGAAACATGAATATTTATAACTTATTTAGCATTAAATGCACTTCTGCAATGTTACCTTGTGACCAATCAGAATTCAGAATTTATAAAAAGCAATGTGGCATAATTAACTCTAATTGACATTAAACATTTTTTTTAATCCTGTGTTGTCTGTCAGATCCGTACTGAGCTCGAACAGCACATGAACTGCAATCTGAAGGAGTACAAAGAGTTCATCGACAACGAGATTCTGCTGATCCTGGGTCAGATGGATAAAGCCACGCTCATATTCGACCACCTCTATCTGGTCAGTGGGAAAAATGAAGCCTTCATTAAAAGTCTTCCTGAAAATCCAAAAGTAAAACTAGAAATAAGAGTAATGCTGGAGGTTGTTATGTAAATCCTGTGTATTTTAGGGATCTGAATGGAACGCTTCCAATCTGGAGGAGCTTCAGGAGACGGGGTGAGTTTAAGGTCACATACAGTTATATACTCCATTTTAAACAAGTTTACCATGTAAAGATGTAAATGTTTCCATAAGGTCTGGTAATGCTCCAGCTGAAATTCAACTCATGCAGTTGTTGGAGTGCTTGGTTCCCCCACTTCGGTTGCACTCCTTTTTCAAACGTACCATTTCATTGTTTGTAGCTTTAAATGAACATTCAAAGCTACAAGCTGTTTGGCTAGAAATATACACTTCGAGGAAGTGTATATTTCTAGCCAATCAGAACAGAGGGACATTTATTTATGAAATCATGACAGATACAGAAGCGCAATATAAATCTAATTGTTATCTAATCGTGATGACATCGGATCGTGGTGGTGACTCCTTTCCCTAATGGATATCTTTCGCACTTTGATACACATTTAGTGAGTCTCTCTTAATTAAAACCATATTGTTTTTGTTCTTAGGGTGGGCTACATCCTGAATGTCACACGCGAGATTGACAACTTTTTCCCGGGGACTTTTTGTTACCACAATGTGCGCGTGTACGACGAGGAGACCACGGACCTGCTGGCTCACTGGAACGACACGTACAACTTCATCGTTAAGGCTAAGTAAGACACACACGACGGATAGTAGTTTGTAGTTTTATTTCTCAAACAATTGCTGAGTAACAGTACTTACTAAGAAACCATAGGGTCCGTAGGAGAAATGCACAGAGATAAATAATGTAATCAAGTGTTGGTCTTGAAGATTGTTAACAGTTAACCTGTGAATAGAGATGTGTTACAGTTCATTACATGCTGGCAGAACGCTGGACAGAAAGTTTAGCCGTACCTTAGTGGTATAATCACGTTTTAACATAGTGACGTGTTTAACATATGACATAGTTCATAGAAAGATTTGAATGCTACTGTGTTTATTCCTAGATTCCATTTTTTTTAACACTTGACTTTTCAGGAAGAACCAATCCAAGTGTCTGGTCCACTGTAAGATGGGTGTAAGCCGCTCGGCGTCCACGGTCATAGCCTACGCCATGAAAGAGTACGGCTGGACCCTGGAGAAAGCCTACAACTTTGTCAAACAGAAACGTAGCGTCACGCGGCCGAACGAAAGCTTCATGAGACAGCTGGCTGAATACGAAGGCATTCTGGATGCAAGGTAAGCATATTCCCCACAGAGTTCATTGTTCATGGAATAATTATAACACACCAACGATAAGTAAGTTTATGTAAGTTTATACTATTATGTAAGTTTCAAAAGTTACCAGCATTAGTTATTTACTAACCAGCAATCGCTCACGCAATATTTGAAAACTATTAAAAAGATTTTTTTTAAATGCACTACAGCAAGCAGCGTCACAATCGGCTGTGGCATCCGGACTCTGAATGCGATCACCCTGACTGTCAGCGTCCTGCAGCACCCTGCTGCGCCGACTCCTCATCCCCGGGGTCCGGTCCCTCCTGCTGCGAGGCCGCTGCCCACTCTTCACCCCTTGCTTTGGAACTCGACCCTTCTAACCCCCAGAACTACAACTACTACTTCAGACGTCTGTCAGACTCGGCCCTGGACAGCGAACCGTCGACGCCGGTGCGCATGCCGGCGCCTCTGCTGGATGTGGATCGAGTCTACATTGAGATAGAAGACGTGGAACGTGATGCCCTGCTGGATGACGAGGCATTCGAAACGCCCCGCTTCGCTGCACCCGTTGGAGAGGGCACGGCGGCGCAGACTTGCACTCGTGGTGCCGAGCCTTTGGAGGAGCTGCGCCTGCGCCTGGAGTTCAGCACTGTAGAGGAGGAAGATGAGGAGGAGGCAAAGAAGGAGCAGGAGGAGATGCAGGCACTGGCCGAGGGGGGGAGAAGAGAGAGGGAAGGGGGTGCAGGGGAGGAGAGCGGCATCGATCTGGGTAACATGAATCACCTCTGCAACGAGAACTCCAACAACAACAACCACCTCCGGACACGAAACAGCCTTGCTGTGAGTAAATCTTCTGATGATCTATTTTTGTTTCATAGTCAGAAAATGCAATAAATATAATTTCAATCATAGTAGCTCTTGCATTGTTCTTGCCTTTTGTAGTAAATAAGCCTTTCATAGTAAATTCCTTTAAGCCTTTCATAGGGAATACCTTTAGACTGACTGCCTGTGTGCGGTTTAGCCTTTCTTCTGTAACGTTCTGTTATCTGGTCTTTTTGTACAGGAGAGCGCCCTTAAGAAACAGTCGTCTAGCCCCAGACCACCGTCCAGCTCTCTTTCAACCTCCAGTACTGTCTCTAATGCCAGTGGATGTGGCTTTGCCCCCTTACCCATCTCTGGTGTGCCTAGTATCTCTGTAGAAGTGCCATCTTGCACCAGTGTTGGAGTCAAGGCTATCACACCCACACGACTACGTCTTTGTGGCCCAAACTGCAAATGCAACAAGTGCACCAAGACAGCTTCAGATTCATGCAGCACATCAGCCATTCCACCCTCTGTGCACAAGGACAAGTCTGGAAGCCAGTCACACAAACCCGATCTTCAGCCAACAAAAGATACAGCACTGGGTCAAGGGGTCAGAGGGGACGAAGGGTCAACGGGCAAGGACAAGGCAGAAGAGAAGTCTCTGAGTTTATCCAGAGAGGGGAGCTTACAGCAGCAGCAGGAGACGTTAGACCAGCTACAGAGGTCCGGCCTGGTTAGGCGGCGAGCGGAGAGACTGGAGAAACTTTCAGGCTTGTTCCAGGAGCGATTCCGTGAACACGCAGGAGCTGCTGCAACACACTACTCTGCGGAGACGCCAGAACGTCCTTCTGCTTCTTTAGACACTTCGTCTGGAATGGTCAGTACTCCAGCAGACTTCTGGACGTCAGTGCCACCTGCAGTTGAGGATTCGGGAGCACTGACGCCAGTCTATTCCCCGCACGGCTCCACGCTGACACGCAGCTCGAGCAGTGACAGCATCCGCAGCGTTCGCGGAAAGCCGGGTCTGGTTCGCCAGCGGGCACAGGAGATAGAAGCGAGAATGCGCCTGGCTGGACTCACAGTGCCTTCCCGTCTAAAGCGCTCCAACTCGTTGGCCAAGCTCGGCAGCCTCACCTTCTCCACGGAGGACCTCTGCTCCTCAGCATGCTCTTCCGACGCTGGCACCCTTCTTCTTCTCACGCTCTCCCCAGAGCCAGAAGTCACTTCCAGTCCAGATTGGGATCGTGCCAATCTCTGCTCTGCCACTACAGCCATGGAGCTCTTCAGTCCAGGAGCAACGGGAACATCTGAGCCTAGGAGCTGACAGTAAGAAATGGGGGATTTGTGCAAGATGATGATGTACTTGAACAAAGATTCTCTTCCTGAAAACCAACTTCTCTTAAACGGTAGGCTTGGCCATCCGTGAATCAATACCCAGGTCGGGCGTTAGGGTTTGCAGTAAAAATATCTCTTTAATGGGTGGATTGAACAAGGCTTTGCTGAAGTTCCTGCAACTTGTGTGCAAGGATGATGCTTAACCCAAAATTTTAAATGTAGAGTTGGGGGGAAAACAGGGTTTGCAACAAAAAAATAATAAAAACTGCTGTCCCAAAAGCCTTTCGTCGTATCTGAGAGGGACTAGTCATGTACAAATGGCATCAAAGGGAACATCTGGTCAAAGAGTTGGGAATGAACAGACCTTTTAAATGCTGTGAATATAAAAAAATATATGCTACTCAAGGAAACAGGATATCCAAATATTTTGAGAAGGTTCTTGTTGGTTTAAGGCTTTTGTTGCATGGAACTGAAGCTGCAAATGTGTGATTAAAAACTACTTGTACACCGAGTGCTCTTCGGCCAAGCGTCCAAGGAAACCATCGCTTTTGGTTCCCCTTCCTGCTGAGCAGCCATATTTCACATGAAATTGCTACCTGTTGTCTGTTCGTCTACACGTCTGAGTCTGGTTTCGGTGTGAATCTCATCTTCCTGCTTACTCGCATTTTGACGATGCTTCTGACGAGCAGCGGGAAAAGCGATTTCTCAATCAGTGCTGGTGACTTTGTGCACGCTGAGAAGTTGTTTCCAGAAAGGAAGAACACGATTCTTTTTCAATCTCTCTGCTGTTCACTCTGCTCTGTATATCAACACATGTTGCTGGACATAATTAGCTGTATTTTGCTCTGGTCTGAATTCCATGGTTTATTTTACCATTGAATGTTAACACTGGGTGCGTGATGGCCGTCAGGACTCGTTTGGTATATTGTATCGATAAACCCTAAGGTTTGTTCGCGTGTGTGTGAGAAGACCTCCAAGTCTTCTCAAGGTGTTTTGGAGAAACAGTGGGCGATAATTTGTTGCAGACCCTCGGAGTGATGACCTCTTTTGAATGCTTTAATATGGAAAGTATCACTTTAGCACCTTAGGGATTTTTTTTTTTTGGATATCTGTCAAGAAAAAAAAATGTGATTCAGTGAAAGTGCTACATTTCGGGGCTATTTAAATCACTACGTCGTTTACCTCGGTTGCGGGTAGGATAATGAGAAACTAATCCTGGTTGTCATGTAACATCCAGAGCTATGTATTCCAGCGGTAGAACACTCCAAGGGCAGCTCCAATCAACCCTTAACTTGGCGCACACACTTTGTGTACTGGGTTATAGCACAAAAATTAATATATTTAATCAAATTCCACAAATTTTAACAAACAAGCCTACGACAAACCAGCAATGCAAATCACTGGATGCTGAAACATCCTATGAACGCAGCGCAAGGACGCTTTTTTAACATCAGCCCCAGACAAGATTCCTGAGCATACTCTGCGTTCACACTAGCGAGTGGGGGAGCAAACAAAAAAAGCAAACAGTTTTCGTGACGTGAGTCGTGAATCCAGCAATAAGTGACAGTAGGGTTCAGACAACGTCTGAATTGAGATTTTCTTCAATATGTTACAAATTACAAACCAAGAATAATTAGAGACGGTTAATTTTTTTAACATTGATTTTATTTTTTTTTTATAAATTTTTAATCAAAATATGTTTGCATTTGAGGTGGCAAAATTTAGCAGTTTGTCGATACGCCTACAGGGGGTGCATGCTAAACTAATCACACACTGGCAGGCAGCACAGCGTCTTGTGCGGTAGGAGCAAATCATTTGCTAAATGAGCTTAGAATTGTAACAAAATCAAATAAAAATAATGTTGAATCGAGATACTTATGAAATCGAATCGGTGTCTCAGTATTGTGATGATTATCGTATCGGGTCAACCCTCAGGTTGTTTGTCTGCCCGACTCCACACCATCACGGCTTCAGTTCCTGCTCAAATCTTATCCTAATTCTACACCGTTTGACGTTTGATAGTAAAACGGAACCTAAAGTTACCCGAGTTCTCACTTCTTATAGTATTTAAATGTAACTTAAACACACAGATTTATATGAGGTGTACATCAGAGCATGTCTATTAAATAAAACCCGACCCAGTGGTGACGCGTAGATTAATTTAATGTAACAGGATGTCCCTGAAGTGTTTTTTTTTTAATTTTTTTTAATCACAGCAACTCTGTGTGACTTTTTATTCATTTTATGCACCGTACTTGAAACGTAATTAGGTTATAGGAGTGGTAAAAAATAATTCCCTCACAGAAACCGTAAAACATGGGGGAAACCCCGCTGGAGACTCCTTACCAAAAATCAACAAAAAAAGTTCAATAAAAACCTCCCTATAGAAGTTACATCATATTAATGAATATGTGTCTCTTTGTTAAATAGCATCAGTTGATTGTTAGATTTATAGTGCGGTGCGTCAACCGTTCACTCCACAGAGCCGTTGCCATGGAAATTCTGCTTAACTTACTTTTGATCACAAGGCACAAGGCACAAAAAACATGTGTGATTTAATCCCTGATTTGTCGCGCAGACAGAGCTGCTGTCGCGTAAAATACCCGACCAATCAGAATGAAGCATTCAGCGACGAGTTTATACGAAGCTGATCAGATGAGAATTTGAAGTGACAACACTGGGGGAAAAAAAAAAACTTGTAAAACAGCTGCTAGTATGAACGCAGGGTCCGATTTTAAAGACGCCGTACATTTCACTTGGTGTGGAAAATTCTCCATGCATTACATCATCAAAGAGCTGCAAGGGTCGAGAACAAAAAGAAACAAAGTCTCTTATATCGTACTGAAAAAAATAATAGTTTTAACCTACAAAAAAAAAAAAAAAAGATTTGCTTAAATTTTAAAAATACTGTTTTAAAATACATTTCGACTGAAAAAAAAACTCAGAAAAAAACAAATCACAGACATGCAAACACAGCTGCGTCTGCATGTGCACGTTTGTCTGTGTAACTGCATTCCAGCGTGACTGAGTTCGGGAGTGTGTTGATCTCTACGAAGGTCACGTGACCTTAATGTTAGCGTGTGCCGTCCTGAGGGGCTCGGATTGTTCCTGTGCGTGAGATCGCAAGGTCTACAGCTTCACAAGCACACACACACACACACACACACACACACACACACACACACACACACACAGATATTCCATGTTCTAGCACACTCAAATCACACACCACTACTCATCATCTCAGTCAGGTTTGTTCCCTTTATTTCAATGTTTAAATACTTGAGTTCTTTTTTTTATTATGCAAAATCCTTTTTTGGTTTTGTACATCTGTCGTTATGTCGAGTGCGTGTGTTCCTGACCGAAGCGTGACTTGTATATACCTTTGCATGCGAGCGTGAGTGACGTCTCACATCATGGACCGTGCGATTACTGTGAACTATTTATGAGAGACGGGGAAGAAAAAAAACAAAACAAAAAAAAAACTTCCAAGTGTGTGAGTGCACGTTAGTATTTATCCATGAGCAGGCTCATACAATACACACACACACACACACACACACACACGCTCCAATCTAATGCACACGCATCACAATGCACTGTATGTAAATATGTTCGTAGGTGACAAAATGGCGCTCCGGTACTGGTGTCCTTGTGACCACTCTGGAAAGGGAGACGTTTTGGATTTCTTTGGCTTGAAAAAAAAAAAAAAAAGGCACTACTGTACACCTGCATAGCAACCTGATATCTGAATTTTACTTCCATGTCCTGATATCGTACTGTTAAAAAAAAAAATACACATCAAGGTTTGCCTTGCAAGTGTGGCAAGGTTTCTGCGAGGACACGTCACGTCCACACGTTTGCGTTGGTGGTGATCAGGGAAAAGCTAGCGGTTTTCTTCTTACCCACGTGTACGGATTCCTGTGGACGAATTGAAACAAATTATTTAGGAATTGTTAGCTTGATTCATGATTCCAAAGATTTCAAACTTCCATCTTTTTTTTTTTTTTTTCATTTTTTAAGCATTTTAACTTTTAGTTTCTGTTTTTATTTTATTCATAGCTTAGTGTGTTTGCGTTTGTTCTCGACATTGTTGTGCGATTTCAGATTACTCATGTTAAGGAGGAACCTCATCGACGATGAATGCTTGGCCCCCTTTTCACTCGTCAGTGCTCGGTCCTGTCCATCTGTTGTTTTTTTTTTGTTTTTTTTATTCTGTTTACAGGTTTAACATGTGAACAAACGCAAGCTGCAGCATTAACACCCCATCAGTCACGTTTAACAAAGTAGCTTATAGCCATGAGTAAACAAAAAATAATAATAATCATAATAATTCCCAGTAATTAAGAATGTTGAAACATGAAACACCTTACTGAACATATTAGCGACTGGAAAGCGAGTTCATCTAGTGCAGACTTTTGTATTTTATCAAAAATTTATACGTCATTCTAGCTTGAGGGATTGTTAAGTCTGATGTTTCAGATTTGGTCCCAGTGACTAATACTAATGGAACCCCAGTGTAAAGTGTTATCCGGTTTAGTTTCTCCGGGCCGTTGTGCTTCTTTTTCAAAACTTCTGCTTTTTATCAGGGACGAGCCATTTGTCCAAAACGAGCATTGTGGAGAAAAAAAAAAACAAAAAAACATTTGATGAGTTTACAGAACAGCCGTGTTTATTGAAGTGGAAGCTTTTGGTTCCCTGATCTCTAACTAGGTTCAGTGATATAACGATTTATTTCCATAATTTTTCAAGAGCATCTTCTCTAGAGAAGACAACATGAAATATATTCGCATACATACATACATACACAAGAGGTGTTCAAGGTTCAAGTCAAGCTTGTGCTGAAATGAAGAAGCAAAAAAAAACGTTTCTCATTTACCGAAGTTTTCAAGCTGACTGGCGCGAATGTTTTAAATACGATCCCGGACGATGTGGCTCGGAGCCCCACCGCGTTCGTTCCATGAACAGTTAGACAGAAAAGGCCTGGTTTGTTCATGAAAGCACAGACTCTTAATGCCCACCAACACTATTTGCACATTACAGGGAAACATACACTGGCCTCCCTGGGAGTTCCTGGGAGGCCGGCTTTTCATTTCAGATGTCAGATCGTGGCTGCGGCGCACTGAGAGAACTTTCTACCTTGTTGGTATCCACGCACTAGTGAAACACAAGTGCATTAGTGTAGCAGAGAAATAAAAGTTATTTACGTTCAAAACTCTATTCTGTTATTAAGTCCCGGTTTGACTTGAACACCCCTTGTGTGTACAGTACAGTATAACTGAATGTTATCAGATTAACGTTTCATACGAATGCAATTCCACTGAGCCACAGTTCACGTCTAGACTGTCCCCGACCGTCCATCACTCCAACACAAGCCATTGCCATTTTGCCTCTGATGCCATTCAGTCAAAAGAGTTGCTAGATCGTGTCGTTCGCGTTAGTGTTTATTAATCGCATTATTAATGTTGAAGTGCCTTAAAGTGAAACACCAGAGGCATGGTTAAATCTTTATCTTCCCTTCTGTTATGTTGCCAACAAAGCCGTTCGCATACACTTTTATGTTTTATACAAGTTAGACTTGAGACTTTTTGTTGTTTTTGTTTGTTTTTAAAGTAAATTCTAGCCAAGAAAAAGTTCTTGCTCCAAACGTTTTTGGTTGAGCCATAACCAAAGTTAAATGAAATGTTCAATGCCAGTCAAGTCAGTATAGACTTTATTTCTAGATCCACATGCTCAGCTGATGCCACTTTTACTGCACCTTCGGAAAGAACGGTTTGAGCGGACAAGAGAGATTTCATCACTACATGAATCATATGTAACGTCGTGACGTATCTGGGCCACCGCTAAAGCAGCCATATTGTCGCTAAGGCCCTTCATGCAAATAGGACGAGGTCGTGATGTGTACGCGGTTCTCTTATTCACTACTGTTGCCATTAGTTTTTGTTTTATATTTAAGTATGCAGTAATTTTGTCTTTTGTACCGCAGGATTTGCTGTAGTTCTGACGCATATTGCACTTTGTACATTTTGTGGAAATGATGTACTGTGTGTATATTATGGAAATAAACTTTTTTTTTTTTCATTCAGTTCTGTTCAGGTTAATTTTTTTTCCCTCCCACCTGATTTAAAAAAAAAAAAAAACATTATTCTTTCTATCTGCTTTGAAAAAGCTGAAAACAGGGTCATGCTTTATATTATGTGTACAAAGTGACAGATTTTAGGAACTTTCTGCTTCATGATCTAGATTTAAATGTTTATTTTCTTCTGATATTGCACAGATTAAATCATTGGCTAATTTTTAAGAGATGCACGTTGGGGAAGCGACCTCACTGACACATGGTGCTCAGTCCTGGTCTTTACTTAAGCAACACTCATTATTAAAGACTCATTTATAATTTTTGTGTGTCAAATAAACACAACATCAGTAAGTACTATTGCATGAATTGAAGGCTTTTAATAACGAATCGAATAACACAATTAATTTCATAAATTAATGAGTGTTCATTCTGTTAGGTGCATTTACGTGGAGATTAATATTCAGAATAATGATAAAATTGAAATAAAAATGCATCAGTAGCACCTGAGTCAGAACCATGTGCCGATCAGGATGAGAGGGGGATCAATAGGTAATGATTAGCCATGTAAACACTTGATCTGATCGATTCTCTCTCATAGGGGTGACATGGGGTCACATGACTATAATCAGGAATTTTGCTTCCATTCCTGATCGTTAAACTCTACCTCCCTCCACCGGGTCACGGCTGAGGAAGACGCACTGACTGGCCTCATACTTAATATGTAGTAAAGCATCTAACCAAAATGGGAAGCCTAATCTAACCTCAAAGTTGAAGGAAAATAATTCTTCTTTATCTTCTGTTAAATTCCATCCAGATTAAACACTTCACAGCAGGCAAAACATTTATTTAAAAAACATCAGGTCAGTGTAAAAAGCTAAGTCAGAACCTCTAATTAGAATTATTCCGAACAGATTGAAGAAATATTGTCCATAAAGCTCACGATGACCGACGTGAAGAAAGCCTTTGTGAACACGTTTGTTGTTGCCCTTTAATATTTGCACCTCGACACCATGCTTCAATAAGTTATAAACATTTAGAAACATTAATCTAATCATTACAGATATACAAGTATTTTAGTCCAATGTGTGTACTGTATCCCCGGATTAGAGTTCCTAAATTACTTGAATTGTCGGTCAAGTGACCACCTGAGTGTGAATTGTGCATAAGAAAGTCTGACATCATAATGAACAGATTTGCTAAAAAAAATAATAATAATAATGACAAAGAAATCAAATGTCAAATCTAGAAGCAGATTTTGCATTAAAACATTACATCATTCTCTTTGACGCATCCTTTGAATATTTACATTTGACAGACATTGGCTGATGCTGAATATACAATTAGTTTAAAATTCTGCAGGACACTTGGATGGAAACACACTTTCTGAGAGAAAAGTCTGGCTCCACTCACTGCATCTCAGACTCTGATTGGTTGGCTGGAGAAACCGCTTTTCCTCCCTCTGATTGGCTGACTGAGTTGGCATGCTTGGCACGGCAGTGTGGTTGAGCTCGGCTCGGCTCATGCAGCTACCGGCCACTGGCATTAATTAGCATGACATCAGCGTGGAAAAGCTTGTTTTTCCACATAATACCATGTTCAGGGGAGATTAATGAAAAGTGACTATGTGGAATGTACGTACGGAGGCATTGCCTTGGTTCAGCTTGGGTAGATCCTACAGTCAAACAGTATTGGGTCCCTGCAAAAACATTGAATAGTTAATGTTTTGTTTTTTTCCATTATTAAACAAAAAACTTCCAACAGGTTGAAACAGACAGTGCACTGACAGCACACTCCTAGACCCGAGAGGAAAAGTGAGCGCGCTCTGCTTCCGTGGCGATAGAGAGAGAATCTGCAGGAAAACAGGAAACAAGAGCGCGTAATGTCATCGTTGGCATGAGGATCACTATGGCGTCTGTCCCTCTTTCAGATAATTGAGTGGTCAGACAGCAATGAATCACTTTCTACACATGCGGTAAAGCCTGATATGCGTTTCTATTCCCTGAAGCTCAACACATTAGAATGATCTCATTTCCTTCTTAACGTTTTACCTAAATAAACAGATCCAGTTTGTGATGCCTGCAGTAGAGCTGTACTGTACATGCTTGTGTTCATTACGCATCATTTTAAGTTAGGAATAAACACATCGAAATGTTCCATATGTACACTGTATATGAACTATCACATTAATCATTGTGAAAAAAGTGAATGTTTTCGGAAAGTATGCAGGTGCTTCAGAATTGAAAGAGGTGTGGTGAGTAACAAGAACATTGTTTTTGACTATAAGATGTATGATATTAGAAATGCTGAGAGTACTAATAAGCACTCAAAAGTGTGCAGGGGAACTGAGGTGCTTTTGCTAGCTGTGCACACGTACATACAGTAACTATTCAACAACAAGAACGCACACAAACAGCTCCACTTATGGGGTAAAGAGATTGCGGACCCCTCAGTCTTCCCAGTTTGTTTGACAGTTAGACATATAGACACATAGATACATACTTTATTGAACCTGAAGGATATTTTAAACATCTAGTTGCCAAGGATGGTAACACGACAGGCATGTATTTGCAACTGCATTGTGTATAGCATGGAGCCAAAATGCACACACAGTACACACGTGGGAGATGACCAGAGCTTCTACAGGACATTTCTAACCGTTACAGTCCTTTTGGTTTGTTTCTATATGGTCCGCTCCTATCTGTTGCAGGTTCTCCTTTTCACACAGGTCTCATTTCGCCTCTGTGACAACCTCCGGTTCTCACCTAAGACCGTAACAACAATCCCCCCATCCATGTCTTTCACACAGTCACGCCTCCAACAGGCTGTGTGAGGGGTCTCTCTCTCTCTCTCTCGTCCTGTTCCCAGAAGATGAACTCAGTCTGTCCTTGAAGACTTTATCATACAAAAAAAAAAAAAAAAACACTGACTTCAGAGACTCCTTCTATGAATGTTAAATAAACTTCTCCTCACACAAACCCTGATGTGGCTATGTGAAGCGCCCTCTAGGCAAATCATGGTGAACTAGCTGTTGCTATGGAACCCTCTGTGCTTTTGACCGAGTGCATTAATATAGACTTGAGATTCGTTGTGTTCCCATCACTACCGTCAGTCCGACCATTATGAATCAACATCCTTTGACCAATCGGAATCGAGACTTCGATACCACCGTGTTGGAATACATTTTATTTATACCCTGCTTTTCAGTAACTCCATGTTGCTATTATTTGTCTATTGTTTTTTTTTTTTTTCTTTCTGTAATGTCTCATGGGATCTCTGTTCTCGGTGCCTGCAGCTCTTTTACCCCGTCTCGAAGAAACACATCCTGTTTGGCCGTTGCTGTGGAGGCTGAGAGGAAAAACAGGGAGATTTCACTATGACTGTCGTAACTGTTCTGTGTTTGTACTGCCTCGTAGTGTCAGTGTCTCTCGCTGGCTTTTCCCTCCTCTGTCCATGGTTTTCTCTTTTTTTTATGTTTTCACACTACCACCTATCTCTTCCCACACATATCCCCTTTCCCTGTAGTGGGATTAACCAGACTTTTGAATAAAGACACTTGTTTACTAAACGGTCTCTCTCTGTCTCTCAGACTTCTTGTTTAATCCAAAGTGCATTTCTGTTTGAAAAGTTCATTTGGAGCATGTTCAAAGAAAGTCCATTCTCTGCATAGGTTACGATCTAGCCATAATAACGTTAGTCAGTCACCACATGGCAGTCGTATGTGAAAGCACAGAGTAATGAATTAGCACCAGACAGAGCTACTTCTCGTTTTCCACCATGTGGAGCCAGGAATAGAAATTCCATGTTTATTCAATAAGCTTAATGGCTCGATACCACTCAAGCCAATAGGGGGGATATGGGCATTTTAACATTGTAATTTGGTGACATCATGTGTTAGCAACAAGCTTAATAAGATCCAAGCTGTGCTACAGTATCCAAAAGCCCTCATGCGCCTTAACGCTCGAACCAAAAGTCTTTAAACATTCTAAAAGTAGAATGTTGAAGTTCAGGGAAAAAACAGGCAATTTTTTTATTTATTTTTTTTTTTTGAAAACCTTCAACTTCAAATTTTTGGTAAACCTGAGCCATCTTTAACATCAAATTCCTTTTCTTGCATCAAGGTCTGAGTTGCTTTTCATCTCAACACGATTGTAAAAAGCGAGTCACTGTAGCCTTCCTCTGTCCAGGCCATCAAAGGAACTGGACCACTACAGATCTACAACAGACCAGGTTTTTTTGTTGTTGATGGTGAATCATTCTCACACAGCACAACAATGACTTTGACGTTGTTGTTTAAACTTTTTTACCAACCAATAGTTGAATCCTGACCACAATAAATAACTAGAGGGCAATTAATACATATTGAGCGCGATCACATTTTCGGCTTGGGTTTGGACAGCCCAGTCATACAGTATGCTCAGTCAGGTGGTTTGAAGCAGAGACAGTGAGGGCACTTCAGAAACTTGATTAAGAAACCACAATCATATATACAGGTTCTGATTACAGTTTATGTTTTCTTACCTCAGCAAACTTATCCTGTTCACACTGAACACAATTCCAACACACACAGTACTGTTATGTGACTATAATGATTCCTGATCAGATGGATGGATGGACTTTGTTGAACCCTTAGGAAAAAATTGTGAAATCTATTTTAAATGTCATCTTGAGAAATCTAATCTGGGTTATTCAGGTTATTTCAGAAATATAGTTGTGGTCAGGTTAAATTATTGTTAAGGGTACACTATATATCATATATATTTTCAAAATAAAGTATTCATATTAAAAGTAAAAAAAAAAAAAGCTACCATTACCACTTTAGGAATAACGAACTGTACCGTTTAGTACCATTTTTAGAGAATGTGTGTTAAATTATATTTCTCATCAGCACAAACTGATCAATAATCAAATGGTGCCTCTAAATTCCTTAAAAAGGCATATAGTCGAGAGCGGCTCTTGGGCCCCGTCTCTGTCCGGTTCTCATCACAGTGGAGTAACAAGAGGAGTAACTTATTTCATTAAGTAAAAGTGGGTTGTGACATCACAGCAGAGGAGAGCAATAAAAAGCTCTATCGACGACACAGTTTTGAAGAAGAACTGTATCAGGGACACAGACTGCAAATTTAACAAAGAGTCGTCTTGTCCTGGTGAAGAAAGTTGTCTGGTTATAGAAATCCACAGTGCTCATCGGTGAGTGACACACACACACACACACACACACACACATATGCAATTTTGGAAGGCATCATAAGATTATTTAGGTGTCTGTTCAACAATTTTTTTTTATTATTATTTCTACTGACTTTGTTTCATAGTGAAAAGATTAGCTTTCTTGCAGTCGTAGCTTTTACTTCACGGCTTGTGTGTGAAAGAAGAAAATCATGCAGGCACAAGACGATCATGTGATTTGCCTTAAGCCTGGGTAAACTTAGCAGTGGGACAATGGGAGATTTGTGGTGAATATGAAAGATTGACCTTGCATTTTTCATTTCAAAGTTTAAAAAAAAAAAAACATTCTACAAAAAATTTAGAGATAGAATTCTAGGAGCGCTCCAGAGATACTGACACATTTTTGATAGTGATTTTGGGCTTATGGGTAGTAGCTACAGCCCATAGCAAAGAAACTCCAGGATGAGATCTCATGTTAATCTCTTCTTTTTCTTTTAGACAGAAATGAGCCGTCTTTGAGACTTGAATGAGATTTAGGCATTTTCTGCATCTTCTCAAAGGTGTCTCAAATGTGGCTCATTACCTTTAAATCTCAGAGATAGTTCAGACAGTATTTGTCTTGTTTGCGACTCATATATTTTTTGTTTTCCCAAAGCAGTGTTTCCCACACATAAAGTATGCAGTACTTGTAAACTATGCATTTGGGTTTTCTGATATGTTCTGATATGATCCTTTTAAAAAATTTGCTTAGTCATGTGTGTATAGTTAGTTAAAATGAAATATATATATATTGAAGAATATATTGTGCTGAAAAAATGTCACTTTATATTGCACAATCCTGACTCATACAGTATACAGTATATTTATTAAAAATGTATGCAAAGAATGGTTAAAAATGCTTTGGGGTTTAAGGGCTGGGGTTCCCTGACAAACAGTGCCATCTTCACTAAAGAGTGTTTAATACTTTTTTAAATACCTCATCTTACTCTTCACATACGGGTAGATGGAGGGGAGGGTTTGTAGGTTGGATCTCTGAAATGAAGATATGTAGATATGTAGGTTGGTAACAACTAAAGACAATTACAAAATCGCTTTGTAATAGATAAATGTTTTATTTTTAAATCTAGCTTCTTTATTTAAAAATGTTTTTTAAAAATCCCACCACCATTATATTATTATACAGGACATCCAGGTGTCCCTAGTTGATCAACATGGCTAACCTTTTACAAATGTGTACACCTTAATGAATTTATTGAAATTAAACTGGCAAATGGAAAACTTACTTTACATTCTGTACAAATATCATTACCAATAAAGAACTAAAATACAATATACAGAATATTTTTTTTTATCGAGAAGTGAAGCAATGAGATAATGTTTGTGTTCAATGATTTCTGTACAAACTTATCATTTAAGACCTATTTTTGATTATATATTTATGACTAAATGTTCAACGTTTTTTCACGACCACCCCAATTAAGCCTACAGTACATATAGATTCTAATAAAGACATAATTTCCCACGGTTTCTCCCACACATGTTCCAAGCCTGCAAATGTTTAAGTGGCCAATGTGTTAGAGAAATGTGCAGGACATCGCCAGGCCTCAGTGACAAATAAAAAAAAAACCACTTTATCCATCATTCATCCAGACCTTTATGTGGAGGTAGTGCACCATGTACTTTACCTGCCGCAGATAAAAATGAGGAAAAGATCAAGAAGACGAAGCGGACAGTGAAGGTGGGTTTTACTTTTTTGCGCCGAATTTAAAATTAATTATTATTGACAAGGGTTCAAAATGTTCAAAAAGTTAAAACCACAGAGTCTGTCGTAAAAAAAAACAACAAAAAAACAACAACTGTGGTATACTTAGCAGAAATTTACACAGAACAAACATAAATTACACAATTTATCTAGATCTAGATAACTAACACTAGTGAGGTTGAAAGTTTTCTTTTTTATGGTAAAAATCTGTCAGCTGGTTACAGTATTATTATTAGACTGGTTTTAAGTTAACCAGTGTGGTTTGACATGATAAGTTACTTTTTACCTTTTTTTTTTGTGAATAGTAAGTTAATGTTACTGCATGATCAGTTTTTGGAAACCAGTAGTTTTATTATAGAGAGTTCAGTGTTTAACAGTAGTTACCAGAACATGTAACTTTAGAGACAGTGGTTAATTATATTCTATAAATAAAGACCAATATGTTTGTTTGTGGAAAGATTATCTTGGTAATTATTTACATTTTACTTTAACTGGGTTCTTTTCAGAAGCATGCCACCTCAGGAGACCAAGAATGC
>JAQMYJ010000014.1:6573356-6585389 GCA_030014305.1 Clarias laeviceps | reverse complement strand
CATTATGGTCTTATATATGGCTCATTTGCTTCTCCTTCAAATGCAGTTCTGTTTCTCATGTACATCTCAGATTTCTCCGTTGTTTCTCAAAAGTATGTCTCGCTTTGTGTCTCAGTTGTCTCTTTGTTTAAAGTGGGGTTTAGGAGAAATAGAAAAGACAAAGTTGAGCTTGTATTGAGACAGCTCAATTCAGTCTCATGAGACAAGAAAAAGCTCATTCTGAGCAACAAAATTTTGCTATGGGAGCTCAAACATTTAACTATAAAAATCCTAGCACATGCTAATAATAATTGAAAGCTTCAGTTACTGTGACACAAAAAATCTTGATGTCAGGATTGTATTAACTTATTCTAAGAATAGACACCTCCTTTTTATAAATAACCGGAGGCTACTGTTAGAGTTTTCTAGCCATATTTGTCTTTGGCTAGTTTTGGACCTTGCTAGCAGTGCTTCCTAGCTAGCTTTATTTTGTGTAATAGGCACATAAACGACTTGTTCCTAAGTTTTGCTTTCAGTGTTAATTTGTGACTCTTTGGGGATTAGGCTATGACATAAAACCTATCCGTGTTATAAACCATCAAAGGAAACCTTCTGTACCAAATTCAGTGTGTTGGTTAAGTCTCGGTGCGGGTATACAAGGTATCAGGAGGTGCAGGGGCAGGAAACACATTGTCAGTCTAGAAAATCGCCTATTGTATGAGTCATTCCTGTTCCAGCGGGTCTGTCTTTCTCAGCATTGTACCATAGTATCTGCTAAATATATTACTACCGATGCCGCCTCGAAGACCTTCGGCTTTTACAGATGTGGAAAACATATTGTAAGTGTTAGATAAACTGCGACAGGCCATAATAGACAGATATATCGATCTCCGGGGATGATATAATCGGTCTAAGAGAACGGATGACCCTAAAATAACATTCACGCAGGTTAGTAAGTGCAGATATGGAGGCTAAAATAAACCTTTCATAGTGAATGGGGCTTTTTTTGTGATGGGACCAGCGAGGAAAAATCTCCTAGAATAGATTTCAAAAGAGTAGGTTACAGTCAAAGTGTGTCAGGAACATGACATGTGACCCGTTCTTCTTGTTTTCCTAGTTGTCCTTATTTTTTTCGAGAGTTGAAAGCTTTCTACCAGGCTTATGTTTTTTCTATAAGCAAGATCAATCTAAAAATGCATTTCTAACACAGAGGATCTTATTCACACTATATTTTTGGACCACCTTTTGCTTTAATTACGACATGTATTCGCCATGACAATCTTCCGATAAATGTATGTAATGTCATCAGAGTCGCATTCATTTCTCTACAAGATCTTGCATTGATAAGTCACACATCTGTGTAAAGTCTTCTCCAGCACATCTCAAATGTTCTCAATTATGATCTGGACTCTGTTGAGGCCATGTGAGAAAATGATGTCTCATGTTTCCTAAACCACTCTTTCACTCCCTAGCAAATTGGAGCCTTTTTTAAAAAAAAATTTTTATTAGTCTAACTGATAAGTGGTTTTCTTAAGCCTACACTGATGTTTAGTCCCAATGCTCTTACTTTCACTATTAAACATAGCCATGAGTTGTACTATTGTGTTTTTTTTATTTATATGATTTTATTTGATCTCCAAACAGGATCATTAAAAAAAAAAAATTCCGATCACATTTCTTCCTCGAAGATGATGGTTCAGCACTTTCCTTCCAAGTTTTAATAATGTGTTTTTCAGTTCTTAACCCAGTTTTAATCATTTCTATAACCTCCTCAGTTGTTTCCTTTGCTTGATGCAGGACAATAATTTGATCCTTCTGAAACTGAGTAGCATCTCTGCCTTTAACCACATGATATGTCTTCTGACACGGTTGTTTAGGCAATGAAAAGCTACTCACTGCATCAGTTAGGGTAAAATAACTTGTTGCCAGCTGAACCCTATTAATCACTGCAGTAATTATCCAGTGGAAGGCGTTAAGTATTTGTTTACATAAATTCAGGCTGTGATTATTATTTTTTTGAGCCAGGCAGTGTAGAACCATAAGTCAGATGAATTTAGACTATTTAGAATAATGTCATATTCCTAATTCATGTTCAGATAAACAGATGAAAGGAAAGACAGTTTTGGGGGACAAATTTTTTTTTACACTTCATCTCTTATCCAGCACTGCAACACCATATTGCCTTGAGCTGGAACTTTGTGTCTGTAGTAGCATTATCAGCTACACTGTTAAGATCTTCAGTGAAAACTTGTGACTCTCATTGCCACGTTCCCCTGTTTATGTTGTTGTCCTCATAACAAGAGCAGAATGCGCAACCAATGATCGTTCTGTAATGCAGCGATCACAAGACTCACAATGTTCTCACATCACTGCTGTATACCTCAAGCAGTTAGAGGGGAAAAAAGTAAATAAATAAAAGGTTAGAAATAGGACAGCTTAAATGAACAGCAGTTGTAGCTGTGTTTGATGGTATTTGGGGGAATGATTTGTACATTCTTAGAGATAAGCAAGAGAAATATGAAGTTGATATGAGTATGGAGGAGTGGAAAGTTCAGCCCTGTGCAAGATATGGACTTGCTAAACCTGCATGCCAGAGCCATGCCATCATTTGCAACATGCATGACAGATGAGTAATTACACAATTTCTTTCCACAGAATGAAATGGGACAGAAGCAAGGTAGGGTTGGAGAGCAACAGGGGACGTTAGAGGAAAAGGAACCCAGCCCAGACCCAGGGGGTAGCGAGAAGGAAGGAAACACAAGTGAGGTGACCTGCAGAGAGGTGGAGGATGAAATGGGACCGGTTAGGGAAAGACTGGATGTAAGCCCAGGCATAGAGCCAGCATCACCTACTCTGAAGCTGGATACTGACTCTCACAAAAAAGCAGCCCCTCCTATAGACTGGGAATGGACACAGGGAGGGGATGGAGAAAGAGAGGGAGGCAGAGAAAAGAGGGAGGAAAAAGAGGCACAGGGAGGCAGGACCAAAGTTCGAGGTTTGCAGAAGCTGAACAATATTAGAGGCACATTGAGCACTGAAGTTACCGGCTGTTCAGAAGCAGAGCTCATAGCTGTGGTAGAAAGGAGCAACAGGATGGACCTGGGGAACTCACAAAATGAGAGTCATGAATGGAAGGTAGATCATAAGGACAGCATCCAGGACCTCGAATGGGATCTGGGAGTGGAGAATGTTCCTTTTCAACAATGCAAATCGTCAGTCATTGAGGAGAACATTGTCACGTCAGAGGATATGAGCAGCACTAAGAAACAAGATGGAAGCGGAACGAGTGATGTTGTGGCTGTTCCTGGCCTTGATGCTTTATTCATCACAGAGGATTTACATGATGATTATTTTCCATTGGAAATGTCTATTCCAAAGTCTGAGGCTCCAACTAGAACCACGGAGAAGAACAGCTTAGACACATTGAATGTTCTAGGACAGAAGAATTTACCTGAAGAAAATCTGTTATTCCAAGACGGATCTGCTGTCATCCTAAAGTCCAGTGAACCATGCTTAAGTGGAGAAGACTTATTATCACTTTCTATGTCTCCTACAGACAATGTACAGTTTAAGTGGACATCAACCAAATCTCAAAGCAAGGAGAAGACAATTCCTAGTGAACCAGGCAGTTCAGCAGTACAGGAGCTGGCAGCAAAATCAGAACCAGTCCATGGAACAGAAATACCATCTTTTGCAATGACCTTTGACCTGGCAGATACAACAGAGCCAATAGGGGTGTTACTGCCCAGTAGTGGAGATGTCTGTGATTTTACCAACACAGCGGAGAGCAAAATCAGGGGGAGCTTTGGAAAAACGGGAAGAAACGAGGCTGTTGATAGTAACAAAGAGAGTATTGGTACAACAGGGAGGAGCATGACCAACACAGATTCTTTAGTAATGGCATCTTTGAACAATACAATCTACAAAAGTCCAACCATCTCAGGGTTTGAAAAGCAACTGGAAGAGGATCAGCACTTGCCCATGTCCCACTTGGAGAAACTGAAATATAATTCAGAAAGAAAAACTGACCCCTTGTGTAATGTTGGAGAAGCACATAAGGAGACTGAAGAGCTTCCTACCGAACAAGAAAACAGAGTTGATTATTATGCACCAAATGAAACTGCAGAGAAAGTTTCTGAGCAGTTTTTGGGACTGGTGACTGGACAGTCAGAGATGCTGTCACTTCCTGACAGGACAACGAGCAACATTGGTGAAATGGATCCCCATCCTGCCTTGTACACAGCCATGGAATCTAAAGATGCTCTTGTTGGAGAGAGAGAAATGAGAACTCCAGACTTGTTTTTGATTGAAACTACATCATTAGAGAGCGGGAACGGAGATACAGAAAACATTATGGCAACGGAGAAAATTTTGGAGGAACGATCCTTTGGTGAGATGACATCATCAAAAAGGGACGTAGACAAGCAGAGTGTTGGCAAAAACCTGACATTAGTTACTGATATTGATCAGGAAGCATCCGTATCCATTTCTGACTCCAAGCTCATCTCTGTCTCAGAGAGCACTGTGGGTCATGAGGAGGCCCGGCCACTGCTGTCACATGCAGAACCAAAGACTAACATACCGTGGACCGAAATCTCAAAATCTACAGACAGCCAAGAACTAAAAACAAAGCTTTGCATTGAAGAACCCATTAAAGGATTAACTGTTCCGGTGAAGGATGGATGTGGGAGTCCTGTATCACAGAACCCTGGGGTAGATACTACCACTACTCCTCTAAATGTACAAAATTCCCCACAAGTGTGCTGTATGCAACAGGATACAGACCAGAACAATCTGTCACCACAATCCATTGGAGAGTCTCTAGCTCCTGACCATGACAATACTGATAAAAGCATCAAAACAAGGAATGATCAGACTCCTGTATCTGCTCAGGGTGGCGCCCAAGCAAGGCAAAAAGCAGAAACTCCCGTGAAAGGCAAGCCTGTGTCTGACCTGATAAAAGAAACCATCCAGCTGCACGAGAAGATGAAGGAATGGAACAAACCTGCAGAGGCTAAAGCTGATGTGCTCTTGGACTCTGCACAGTCCGTCAAAGTGGCACAGATGAAGGCGGCGTTCGATTCGCCAAAAAAGTCACCGGATAAAGGTGTGGAAAGAAAGCCTTCAGCAAGGAAAGGTAAAACTCATGCTTCCTGAAACGATGGAAATGTTTAGTAGTGTAACTGGGCTCCTGTCTTCTCGAGATCTTAAAGGTGTTTTTACTAAACGCTCGTGAATCAATGGGGTTTCTGTGATCACAGATAAGACTATGTTAATCCATTCATTAGAGAATTGTTAATGACCTATTAATACATCAAACTAAAGATATGATTTCAAACTGTAGTATGAGAAGTCCAGAAGTGTTGTTGGGTTGAAAATCCTGGGTTGGGGAACCTGCGCTATGGTGCCATCTAGTGGGAAAACTGAATGGACATCATGTACCTTACCAAATATGTGACCTACAAACATATGAAAAAAAAAATCATATTATTCTAATATGACATTATTATTATTATAATACAGTTAAATGTAGTCGTTTTGATACTCTACAATTAACCCAATAAGGTTTGATCAAGTCAAGTCAAGTTTGATGTAAAAATTGTAGCAAAGTAAAACAATTTAAACCTTTTTAGAGATCATGAATCATTAGATTATTATTATTATTATTATTATTATTACTGGAATGTAAATGGGCGGGGCTATTAGCAGCGCGGGTTGCGATTGGGATTTCGGATGGTCAGTTTTCCCAATTATGGCGCTCTGGGCGGGGCATTATGTGGAATGGGCGTGGTTTCCGGCCTGTAGACTTGGGAAGGCGAGTCAGCCGCGCCAAAGGCAGCAATAGGCTCAGCAGTACACGGGACCGCTGGTGAGGATACAGAAGCTGTACATATCACAATTATACCGCTGGTCAGGGATTTTTTCTGCTCTAGCTGAGAAGGTAATGCTTGTTTTTGTTTTTTTGCTTTTCCTTCATCTCGCTCTTTTGTTGGTTTTGTGTTGATCTCCAGTGGAGCCCAAAGTTGCAGGGATTTCCAGGCCTGGCTCCTCGGTGGGATGTGTCCTCAGTGCTACTGATTCTTAATTAGGTTTTGTTCTGCTTTGTTGCAAATTATTGTGCATTCTGATCATGCGTGTAATTTCTCATGCACGAGGTCGGGTTTGATTGGGAATATTGTGATCTGCTGGTTTTTGAAAACATTTTTCAGGAACACACCTTTTGCTAAGGAACAAACGTTCATTCAAACTGTGCCTGCATATGGGGTTTAGTTTAGCAGACACGTTTAAAATCTTTAACTCGTTTTCTCGTAGAGATCTTGATCTTGAACGGCATTTAAATTCAACAATCGTTTCTGAAGCCGTCTGATTTTCATAAAGAGTGTTTGTGAATAGACCTGTTCGCTAGTTTTCCCCTCTATATTCAAATTTGCATGAAGGAACACGCGAGTTTGTGACACTCGTCTTTCCTGTCGGTGTAGTTTTGCTGAACTGACACCGTTTCATGCCCTGGAGATCAGTCACGATAAGTCAGTGTTCGTCTTTCGATTAGTCAGCTTTAATACATTGGATCCTAATTGAATGCTCCTTGTGGGATTGTTTGTTTTTGTTTGTTTTTTCACATGTGCTGCTGTTGTAATGATTGTGAGATCACCAGTCTTGGAGCCTCACCCCTTATGGCTAATTTCTGAGCTGCTGGAGAAATTGTGATCAGATTCATCGTGTTTGTGTTGAAACATGCTGAATGGGTTCACATCCCCCATCTCTCTCTCTTTCAACTGTGCACATGTCCTGGCTTGAAGCTGAATGTGGGCTGATGCGCGCGCTCTCAGCTCGTTTGGAACAAAAAAAAAAAAGCAGGGTTGCGAACACGCGCGCGCCTCTCCCAGTTTGCTCACGCGCGCGTGCGCGCGAGCTCAGTTCATAACCGTTTATTTAGATTGTACTGTAGTATTTGTGTGTGTGTGGCTGAGTGTAACATACTCCGATTTATGGTATTTATGATTCTCCTAGTATGTGTCCTGTGTTTTTGAGTATATTTACTTAATCAACGCTAGCCACTCCTTGTTTTTAAAAAAAAATATTTTTTAATCTGTCTCTTTCACATACACTCTTTACTCAAAACCACATTACTGTACTAAGTGCAGCCATACAGTTACTACACAACATTTGTTAGCCCTGATTGGATACGGTATTGTGCGGTTTCATGTAGCCACAGCGACCAGGGTGACACTGTCGTGAAGCGGTGTCGTGAAACGTGGCGGTTTCCTTGGTTGGCCGCATTTCCGGCCTTGCTGATGACGTAGCCAAGAGCAGGCCTTTGATGTAGACGGGTTAGGAAATTCCTCATCCCCAAACACACACACACAGATTGTGTGTTTGATTCAGGGTGTAAGTGAGGAAGTGGAGTTGAACAAAAGAAACACTTCACTATCACAAAATGGTGGTTACACTGTAACCTGAAGTGTCGGAGTGTGTGGGCTCTGTGTTTAGGAGTTTATGGTATTTTACTGATATTTTATGATATTCAGCTAAAAAGTGTTTGCTATTGGCTGCTAGTGTCTGTGTAACAAGACATTAAAGCTTCCCTCAGCATCTTGGGCTCTCCAACTCGGTGTGTAGTTCACCAACACCTAAACACACCCCGTCAGCTGTATTTGAGCAGAAGAGTCACCAAACTGTGATCCTTGTTCTAGACCGCCACAAATATTTATAGAGCAGTGACTAGCAAAAGCAAAACACTTTAGCAAACCAAAAATGCAATACTGGTTCAGATAACATAGCAAGAAAGTGAGCGGCAGTTAGTCCAGAAATTCTCAAGAACAACAGACAATACAAGAAGACAACCATAAACATCATGAGCGCAGACATGGCATCAAAAAAAAATCTAATAATCTAAAAACCAACAGCTAGTTATGACATACTTCAGATACTTCACATGACTCGCAATCAGAAACAATATCAAAACCAGAATTAACTCATTTAGAATTTTAGCCCAATTTTTTGGGGTCCTTATTACCACCTCCCCCGATTTTTAAAATTATGGTATGTACTATATATCTGTCTAATTTATTTATTAATATATATTTTTTCTAGCTCTCCTCACCAAATGTAACAATAGGTGGTGGCGTCTATAGTGCAAGCTGGTACTTCAGGCCAAGCTCATAGCTACTGAAGCCTCTGTGTAGCGGGCGTCCCTCACCGCTTAACGGGAGGCAGCATCATGATGTTTTATGCCATACTGTGATGTAATAATATATCCAGAAACATTGGAGGAGCGTGACAAAATCCAAATTAATTGCATTTATTAATTGCATTAATTGCATCGCCACCTAGGTATCGTGATATCATATCGGTTGGTCCCTGGTCATTCCCGTCTCTATTAGATATGCTAATACATACCCCTGGTATGGTATAGTACAGACAGTACCATAACGTGTAGAATATATATATTTAAAAATATTCTGGTATGTGTTCCATAGTACCATACGTGTACCATTGTACCAAAGAACATACCGTGGTAGAATTACCACACTATGATCTGTAGTATCACCAGTACTGTGGAGCGGGTACAATGGTACTTATACCATAGTAAAAAAGTTCTTATGGGTAAATATCACAATCATTGTTGACTGACCACGATATAATACAGAATTGCACATTTCCAATTTATGTAGTTTACCAGTGAATCTAGTGATAAAAATGTGAAGTTATTGTTATAGATACGAGTAATTGGCTTTTCAGTGTTTTGCAGAATCATATTAATGAAGACGTCTTGGTATCTTAAATACCACTGTATTAATGCCCATCATAATTCTAAGTTACTTCTGTAGCTCTTTTTATGTCCTCGTACTGAAAATATTCTCTTCAGAATGACGTGCTGTGCATCAACAAGCATGTGATGTTCACTGAGAACCTGCTATTTCCACTTTGAGCAAGTGCTGAGAGTTTTATGGAATAACATGGCCGGGTTCGGGTTTACTGATTTAAGTTCACATTGGATCTGTACACACAACTGAATTTAAACTTTGAGGTTGGACTAACGATATCAAACTGCGGCAAGGGGGTCAAAATCCAGTTAGGAGAGGTGTGTGTGTGTGTGTGTGTGTGTGTGTGTGTCTTCCAGCTTGTATGCTTGTAGATCACACTGTGGCCTAAACCAAGCTGTTACTGAAGAACAGCATATGGTTTGAAGTGGAGATTTACACAGATTTTAGGTAGACTTGACCAGTTTTGCTGTGTAACCACATTAACCAAGTGTATAATTGTAAAAAAAAAAAAAAAAAAAGCCAATCGATCCAGTTCTACCAATACAGGATTCACATAAGCTTCTGTCACGTCTGTGTGGTGGTTCCCAAGTCCCTCCCTTGTGTCTGTAGGTTTCCTCTGGGTCTTCTGGTTTCCTCCATTCTCTGTGTATTAGCTACACTTAATTGGCTCTGTGTACATAAGTATGTGTGTTTGTGTATGCATGGTAGCCTGACATGGACTGGGATTTATTCCAGCCTTGTGCACAATATTCCCGGGAGAGGCTCTGGTTCCAGCACAGATAGACGAATGACTGAATCTGACTTATTAGATGAATAACAGTGGCTGTATTAAAGATATGCGTCTTAATATGGTCATGTTTGGGTGGGATGTCATCATGGATCAGTTTGGGTCACTGATCATGTGTGCTGTGTCTGTGTCTCAGTGGTGTGTATTCTTGGACTCGTGTCTTCGTGCTAGGCGGGAAATGGGTCGGCTGGATAAAATTAGATGTAGGAAGCAAGGAAGCTGCTGTGGGACTGGGAAGGATGCCGGGCTAGGGTGTGTTCGAGCGACCGAGTGAGTAAAAACGTTCTGCAAGATTGTTGTTAGGTTCATGCAGAACATTAGGGTCAGTTCAAAACTGGTCAGTTGTAACCACATTTTAGGGAGCCTTAATATGCATAAACTTTTATCACAGTCTACAGTGTTATATTGTGTTTAATATTCTCGTGGGGCAGCAGTTCAACTGAAAAAGTCATTTGGAAGGTTTTGCTTTCAGGACTGTTGGACAGAATTACCATTTTCTCCAAGAGTGTCCAACATATAATAGGAAGTGCGACGTCCACAATTGGGACATGGCAAAATGTGACGGAGCGATTGGTTCCCATTTTTCAGTGTACATTTTAATTTCCAGTTAGTTAAAATAAATTAAGATTTTGCTTAATAGTAAAGTGGTGATTTAAAATGGTTTATCTCATATGTTGTATTTTGTATTGTTTTCTTTTTAATCTGCCTGAGGCTCAATTACAGAGATTAAATTAATTAAACAGGAGAGAGTTTTACTGCGAAGTGCCTAAAGATAGAAATCAGCAATTGGTTGTTTGTCACAACCTCAGCAGCGACCTCATTTCCCCTCTCATCTGTTCCAACCACTCGGCATTCAGCATCACCAGTAAACTAATCACCGGCCTGATCATCTGTCATCCTCTGCATCTGTTTCTCACTGGTTCAGGCCTTAAAGTTAATGTTTTTAATGCCTCAGTGATCAGGTGAAACGTTCCTCTGAAACTGCTCAGGTTCAGGGACTTGACTAAAAATGGGAGCCAAAAATGTCCTACATAACTCTTCCTCAAGATTACGTTCAAAATGCAAAAAAAGCTCTTTGGACGCAAAATATGAATAAATTAGGGATGGCTCAAAACCTTTTCACATTATTGCACATTTATGGACGTTGTAATCGTCAGACGTTTGTAACAGTTACAAAACAGTAACTTGACAGACACAACAGTTCTTACGACAGAAGTTTGTGGTTTCTCTGGAACCCAAGCTGCCCTTTTTTTTTTGATATTCACGTCAAGGGAATGGGGAAAAAAGGCATGCTGGTGAGGCAATAACTGTTTATAGCTTTTATAACACAAGTGATAACAGGAACCAACTTGTTCCGTGGACATTCCACAACACTAAATATGTCTCTAAAAATACTTAAACTGTATATAAATTGCAGTAATTGGCTAATCGACGTGGTGCAAGACGAATAAAATGCTTCACGAGATGCAGCTGGATGAAGGCGATCAACTTTTCTCTACACGCTGATTGGTTTTCCCATGATGGCACATACTTGTTCTTATTCTTAGTTTCTGTATCACAGGACGTCCGGAGTGCCGTGAACCCCGTGATTGTAAAACTCAATTCATTTTTATTGATGATTATCGAGGCAGTGTGCCGACATGCTTAGAAAGCTTCTCTGCTCAGTTTGCGTTTGTTTCATTTGGCCTCGTCTAAGTGGCAAGTTGTTGAGCCAGAACAGTGAAATCATGCTGTTTTGGCTTTGCCAAAACCTCCACGGTGATGAACTGATAGAACCCAGAGTTTCTAATCAGTGTTTAGCAACCTTTGCAGTAGGTTTATTAGACGTGCATATGATTGTTACGTGTGATCTGCTTTGACGGGAACCATAATTTTTACTTTCTTTTCATGCGAGCCGGAGACGGGTTCAGTCTAAACGCTCGATGTGAAAGAGAATATCTTTAGGAAGGTTTTGGACGCACTGCAGCATCGCCGTCCAGCTATACTGAGTCATATCCCAGTGGGACGTTTTACTGGAAGCTGCACTAGTAATCTCCACTTGAACTTGTTTTCTTGGGATTCCTTTAGTGGTCGATCACACGCTTTTACGCTTTGACTGTTTTCATGTCGTCAGTGACAAAAAGCAGGTCTTGCAGATTGTAACTCAGGAATCTGTCAAAGGAAGAGTCTTTGTTATTTATGATTCTGTGCTGACTGACACTCCAGGAGTGTGTTTTTTTACAGTTGGTGAATTCCTGTGCTTGCTTTCTGAAATTGTTTGGTATTTTCTTTGCTGTAATTAAGTGTTAAAGGGCTCATTTTCAAGCAGTTTGGACTGAAATGTGTGTTAGGAGAGTGTGTACACAACCACTCTACAATGAGAGAGCCGCCCAGTGATTTTCTTTTAATTTATTAAAAATAAGATGCCCCTTCTGAAATCAGGCTCAAATGCCTGTCGGTGTGACGTCACACCGACAGAGGCCGCTCCCACTATAGTTGATTGACACTGGTGTTTTAGCA
>JAQMYJ010000014.1:6557489-6573233 GCA_030014305.1 Clarias laeviceps | reverse complement strand
GAGAACAGAGCTACTTTTTACCAGGTAAAAGTAGTGTTTTTTTACACAACCATTGAGAATTTTAAATTAAAGTATATTATTAACTTATGAAAAATGGGACTGTATGACCCCTTTAAAACGAACCTTTTTTCCTTGTCATTCGGAGAACGCAAAGTTGAATCCCGTCTATAGCCATTCATGGCCGCGAGTCTAGTAGATTGGCTAGTGTGGTAATGATTCTCCTACAGACGATCATGAGGGACTGTGAACGCACATTTCCCTACAGTGTGTAGGCAGCAGTTTTACGTGTCTCAGAGGGAGCTTGTGATGGACTTTGCCTTCTCGGGTTGGTAGCCGTTTCAGTTGAATTTTATTTGCCTAGTACTCTGCCACAATTTTCTTTTTTATATTTGTTTGTGTGAAAGAAAATCTTATAACCTTTATGTCTTTGTTAAAGAAAAGTGTACTGTTTTATTATTATTATATATTTTTTTTTTATGAAAAAGAAATTCGAAAAATGTTTGACCCTGTTGTCGATTTTTGTTCTTGGAAAGACAGTTTGAAAATCGCAAAAAAAAGATTTGCAGTTAGTACATCTCTAAATGCTGCGTGACCTAATCCCAGTTTACTCTATCGCACTACGAACAGATGACGACACACAATGACGGCCATCTGGACGTCCCGCATGTTTAAAGATGGCAAGCGGAGCAGACTGCAAATTGTGCTCTGTGAAAATAATAGATGGAGGAGGGACTACAGCAACTTCCTGTCCTGCAGGTGGAACCCAATGAGCAGCTTTTGTAGTGCGGGGTGACAAAGTTACAATAGAGAATTGATAAGACTCGTGAGAATACCGAATCCATACTTGACGATCAGGGTAATTAAAGAGACGCACTGTTGACACAAGATGAGTCCGTGTGAACCTCTGCTCCTCCCTCAGCCCCAGGCACATAGCTTTGATTTCGAGATGAATACCGCTTACATGGGGAACTGTTGGAGTCGGGTATGTTTTTAATCATTTAGATATACCTAAAAAGTAAATGAGTAAAATGGTTTGCAGGTTATGAGTTGTCTGTGCAGCAGCATAATTCAAATGAGATTAAAGAAAGTTATTAATGTTATTACAAAATTGTTGGATAACCAGCTGTGGAATCGTGCCAGGTTTTACCTGTAAGTGCAAATATTGCGTTTTCACGTCACTGTAACTGCCTCACCCTTTTGTCGTGTTGTTTTGCTTTTATCACACTGCTACAGTCTCAGAGGGAAAGCTTTCGTCTCCTACTTGATGGGTCCTTTAGTTTGTCCCTCATTCAGACTTGAATCATTGAACATGTTCTAGTTTTTTAGAAAGTCTGAATTGTTACCCGTGTGTCATAATTTCAAACTTTTAACATGACAACACTAAATTAAATAGTGTATTTTTTACGTGGTTGGGTAATCAATAAAAAACCCCGAAAACAATACAATTATTTTGTCACATAAACAGTGCAATAAATTTTTTTTTTTCTGTGCTGGGGTCAGAGTGCAGGGTCAGCCAGGTTACAGCCCCCCTGGAGCAGATGCGGTTAAGGGCCTTGCTCAAGGGCTCAACAGTGGAAACTTGCCAGTGCTGGGGCTCGAACACTTGACCTACCACCACTATGAGCCACATATTTAGAAATGGAAATCAACAATGATGACGCGATACGATGCTAACACGATACCTAGGTGAAGATTGTGTTTCTGTAAAAATTAAAGATTTTTACTTTCTCAATTTTATATTACGTTAAAATATATTTTAAAATAATAATAAAAAGTTGTCAGAACTTTTCATATTTTGTTAGTTTTATAGCTTTATTCACTAGCTTCACAACGGAATTGAACATGAGTAATTAAACACAGCCTGTCCCCCCCCCCCCCCCCATTAGTTTCTACGTATCCACCATAAATCAGACTTGGCAAGTCATTCACTTCTTTTACATGGGATGCCAATGAGTAAATAGTTTACCACCTGTAGAATTATTAAGACCCACTGACGTAAAGAATTGCCTCCAAAGTAAGAAGTTGCATGCAAGCAGGAGGATACACACGGCTTTTAACGTGTATGTTTCCAGACTAATTAGCCCTCATGGTTTTTGTGACTAGTGCAAGTGTGTGTAACGAGTGGGTTTGAGATGAACTCTCTCACAGTGTTTGGAGAAAATGGCTGATTTGGAGGATTTTTAACATGCGACTTTTGATAATGGAGCGCCATCAAAATGCGCTTCTGTTGCACAGTTCAAGCTCAAGTGTCCAAGGTGATGGGTCATGGCTGATCAAGCTGAAAAAACCAGCCAATTCCAATCACTTGCTGATTAACCGGTGCATCTCTATTATAAATGTAAAAACTTTATAAAAAAAAAAAAAAAAACACACGCACATTATAATTGATATTTTTGGCATGTTCTAGTAAACTGAATAAGGTTGGGTTGGTTACAGTAATCTCTGCACAGCATTCTGTCTCTGATTAGTTTCCTCTAACCACATGCATGTAAGCGTTTTACTCCTTACTAATAGTCTTCATCCTCCTGTTGGACTTCACAGCTGCACAAATATAAATCTCCTAAGAACATGTTATGGAAGTTTGTAGGAAATTCCACGATATCAGACTTTATGAATCAGTTATTGAGACACGGCTGGTTGGAGGATCCAGGCTGATGATTAACATTAAGTGGCCATAATGCCAGCATCTTCATAACATGAGTTTATGAGCAGTCAGGGAGCAGTTAAGTCTTCTTTACTGACAGTCTCGTTCCAGTTCTCAAGCTTTATGGATTTCATACTGGGTTTGAAGCACTATGGCATAAGTGTAGAGGAAATGTGTTCGAGCTGCTTAAACATAACCATGTATGGTGGTAAAACTGTCTGAGCCCAAAGTGAAATTAAAGAAGGCGCCCTGGCTTTTCTGCGAATGCAAGCGAGAGCCTCTCCTGCTTTTCTCTCTCTCTCTCGCTCGCTCGCTCAGAGTTATGTCAGAGCAGAACAATGCACTGAGGTTTTTATAGCACTGAAGAACGAAAAAAAAATTTAAACTCAGCACATGCTGACCAGTGATGTCTGTACGCCTTGTGCACAGTAAGAAAGAGAATTCCTCAGAGCTCTTTAGTGATTTCTGTATTTCTCCGTGCATTGCTGATCTGATTGAGGGTAATCAGGTTAAGGTAGTGAGCAGTAATAAATGAATATCTCTTTTATGCATCAAGTTTTAGGTTAAGTGTGAAGAGGAAATATCTGGAAACCGACTGGGTCATGACCTTATCCAGTTCTTGGAAGTTTGTGTGTTACATTCTGACCTCTTTTAAAGGTCAGAAGCCCTAATGGACAATTATATATTTTAAAAAAACCTATGAGCTGGAATTCGGCCGTCCATTAATGGAGAAGCTATTTGAAGAACTAAACACGTTCCACCAAATCCGTTGATCCTTCCGAAGATTCTAAATCTCGAGACGTTCCTGATCTAGTTTTTGCGATAACACCACGGTTTTAACCTTCTTTCATCAAAACCCATGTTTAGTATTTGGATGAACGAGAATCCCAGATCTCTGGCTGGATCATCAGTAAAAGACAGCCATTCGCGTCTCCGCGCAGCCCTGCAGGTCAGTGATGCTACAGTACTTACAAAGCTTCCTTTGTGTGCTCCTAAGTTCAGGAACTGATGAGATTGCCACACAGACCACATAGTAGCTGAGGAGGCCGCGCCCGCCTCTTAGACAGTATCTACGCTCAGGAAAGAGCAAGTTGGCTGAATTAGAAGGAGACCATACTGGAACTTGGCTTTTAGTCTTGATGATGAAGTATAAGGTTACAATAAGGTCTTGGCGCAAGTAGTATTCCATTTTATGTCCTCTGGTTAAGGATGAGTATATTCCAAGATGGCCTTCTGCACCACTGATCTGGCAGATGTTTACAGTTTTGCCTTCAGGGAGTGAGCCCGGTCCAAATTTCCTATTTACTCCAGTCCTCAATGTACTTGAATAGCTGTTTCCCAACCTTCATCAGATGTGTTGGATGCTGTATTTGATGGAAACCTGGTAGAGAAAGTACTATTAGAAACCTGCCATGAATCAGGTATGTTGAAACAGGACCATGCCAACTTGGTACTTTTTGACACCAAAGTCTGGTTCATTTTATTAGTTGAGAACACGATCGTTCCACGCTTGGGAACCTCGCCTGAATCTTTTGGAACAAGTGGTCTCAGGAACGATGCACCGTATAGGATCGCATGGGTCGAATTAAATATGGAAGCAGTCTTACCCGAGAACGGAAGTAGTACCACCTCTGAAATCTCTTCCTTGTTCTCTTCTCTTGTGTTTATTCGCGGCCCACAAATCAAGTAGGTGCATACTGCCACCTGTTGGAGAGTTAATTCGCAAGCGTGCCTGAGAAAGTGGGACAAAAAAACAATATGAAGGATGGCCAGCAGGCGAATGGGGAGAAGGAGCAACCATTCCAGAGCAGGGTACGAATCAGTCGTGCCTAATGTGAAGCCTGGGACCTTTTTGGTTCTAGCATATAAAGCTTTGGATCCAACTTAAGGCAGATTAACACGCACACACTTTCTTTTACACGATTTAGACAAGTGCACCTAGGTTATTTTGGGAAGTCCGAGAGACCTGGAGATCCCAGAGGAAGGCCATGCAGAGATGGGGACATAGATATCAGGCACCTCAGGCTTGAGCCATGAGTCGTGGAATGGTGTCGCAGCAGTTCCACCTCCTGACCATGGTGTAATCAAAATGAAGTCCTAGTTTTGTTGTGCTGTTTTTAGATCTTGGTCACGCCCCATGTTGTGAGCAAGTTGAATGTGGAACGAAATCTGGACAAATTTTTGTCTTTCACACCATTGACAATGACCTGTAGCCTAGCCAGGAAAAATCATATAACAACCAAATTGTCATAAGGTTTTGAGAATAACTTGTGGTAAAAAAAAATAATTCTCTCAGGGAGATGAAATAAGCAATCGGGGCACATTTCACTCTGTATTTACCTGTTTTTTCCACGAATATACATATCCCATGATGTCATCTAACCAATGGTTATCCTCCTTCCTTTTGTGGCCACTACATGTGTTTGCCTGTCTTGTCTTTAAGATTAAAATCTCATCTTGTTAGGTCATGTCTTGATGGGTTGTCTGAGAGGCGCTATGCCGCTCTTCTAACTTCTCCTTATCTCAGTAGAAAGCAGTGCTGGGAAACATCGGAGGGGAGTGTAGTGTGCTAATCCAGCCTCGCTAATTTGTACAATATGGTCCGGATTGGGTCAGAACATGCATGTTAGACTGGCCCTCGTCTTGCTGAACCAGATGAACATGATTGTTTATATTAACAACAGCTTCCTTTTGTTTTAAAGGTATTGTTGTACTTTATATACTTGAATAGTTTTAGCTGTAGAACAGGTTTTCCACATAAAACGGTCCTGTGGTATTTTTGGTGGCACTGTGGGATTTTGTTAGAGTGCTTTAGTATCCAGGGTCTGTAAACAACTACAACCTTAAAAATATCGTACACATAGCAAAATTTTGTTGCTCAGAATGGTTTTAACTTACTTTAATTTTAGTTTAATTTTGACTCCTTGTCAATAATAATTTTTTTTAAATTCGGTGCGAAAAAAGTAAAACCCACCTTCACCGTCCACTTTGTCTTCTTGGTCTTTTCTTCATTTTTATCTGCGGCAGGTAAAGTAGGTGGTGCGCTACCGCCCCCTAAAGGTCTGGATGAATGATGGATAAAGTGGTTTTTGCTGACTTGATACCGACGCCTGGCGATGTCCTGTGTGTACTGTATAATAAAATAACTGGTGGTTGGATTTTTTTTTTTAAATAAAGAAGCTAGATTTTAAAAATAAAACATTCATCCATAACAAAGCAATTTTGTAATTGACTGTAGTTGTTACCAACTTACAAATCTACATATCTTCATTTCAGAGATCCAACCGACTAACCCTTCCCTCCATCTACCCGTATGTGAAGAGTAAGATGAGGTATTAAAAAAAAAGGATTAAAGACTCTTTAGTGTAGATGCCAAAGCATTTTTAGCCATTCTTTGCATAAATTTTAATAAATATACTGTATATGAGTCAGGATTGTGCAATATACAGTGACATTTTTTCAGCAAAATATATTCAATATAAAGAACTCCAATTTTATTTCATTTTAACTAACTATACACACATTACTAAGCAAAAATCTTTTAAAAAGGATCATATCAGAACATATCAGAAAACCCAAATGCACAGTTTATAAATACTTTGTGTGGGACACTGCTTTGGGAAAACAGAAAATGACGCACACGAGACAAATATGATCTGTCTCTAAAATTTAGAGGTAATGAGCCACATTTGAGACACCTTTGAGAAGATGCAGAAAATGCCTAAATCTCATTCAAGTCTCAAAGATGGCTCATTTCTGTTTAAGAGACAAAGAAGAGATTAACATGAGATCTCATCTTGGAGTTTCTTTGCTATGGTTATGGTTCTTTATGGAAAAGTAACTGTGTGGTTTCAGAGCACAATTAAACCATTTAACTGGAGAGCTGAAGTACAAGCGAGAGCGCTACAGGAAACGCTCCTTACTTTGGAGACTTGGTCAGTCTGAACATACAGCCTGTTAAACAGACCTCGGGTCAACAGATGTTGTGTCCGTTTAGAGTTTCGGTTGGTTTTTGCTCGCCAGTTGATTAAGTTTACGCTCGTACTTTTAACTTGTTTAGGTGTAATAAGGCAGAAAGATGTCAAAAAGGGTAATTTCTCACTGAGATCAGAATGTCCAATCTTGACATTGCTTAAAGCTGGAAAAGTGTCAGTTATTTGACCATTTGTTAGCCTTTAGACGTGTAAGATGTCTGAGGTAACTTGCTTTGAATTTGTTTATTAAATGAATGACCGTCTTTCATAGCTAATCTGATTGTTGATTAAAAAAAAATCAGGGCCCGTATTCACAAAGCTTCTTAAGCCTAAAAGTTGCTCTTGGTGATAATTCTAAGAAAATTCTTAGAATTATAACATTTTCTTAGAATTTCCCCTTAAATTTATGACTAAACCTCTGAAGTTTCCTTAAATCACTTTTAGTCTAGGTGATAGGACTTTTTAGGTTAAGATAGAAGCTCTCTGAGGGAATTCTAAGAAATTTTGTGAATACGGGCCCAGATTTGTATTATTTATAAGTTGTTTATTGTGCGCAAGTTTCGTGTACGTCCGGAAGCCGTTCAAAACTTGATTGCGTGATGTTTGCATCATTTTCGAAAGCCAAGCGAAGCGAGTTTACATATGTTTTGTGAGTCTTTTTGGCATTTAGTGAAGACATGGGTCCCAAAAATGTTATCAAGACCGATAGCAAGAAGAAAAGGGAACCACTTTCAGTTTCATTATTAAAGCAGCTGGTGCCAAGAGGAACCATAAATTAAGGTTAAGTGAGGTTTAATATCTATTTATTTAATATTTTACTTCATTAACATGTTTTTTTTTTTTAATGTTTTAGTTGTTTTTATATGCAAAGAATATGATTATAGTGTTGGAGATTGATAATATTCGTCATATTTTTGGGTGATTGGAGCAGTTTATCCGCTGCACTTACATTATTTCTTAGGGGAAATGTGCTTCACAATACAAATTTTTACCTTTCATTCACACACTACGGGCAAGTAGAACACCAGTTAGCCTAATCTGCATGTCTTTGGACTGTGGGAGGAAACCGGAGCGCCCAGAGGAAACCCGCCAAGCACGGGGAGAACATGCAAACTCCATGTACATGATATTTAACACACACATTCAACATTATTCAAAAGGAAAAAGTAATAAACTGGTAAAATCATAACACTGACCTCTTATACTTAAACAGTACTGTGCGTATTTATGTATACAGTATATGACACAATTCTGACACCTGATAATATACATCCATAATACTCGCACCAAGGCTAAGGATTTGGTAAATATCTGCTTTATTTTGCAGATCCCATCAAATAAATCTAGCAGACCAAAGGTCAGGCAACCAGTGAAAATCCCTTTCATTTGAAATATATTTTTAACCCAGTCCATTCTTTTCACCAGTCGCACCAGTGACTGACTAAGTGAGGATTTGTCATCTGGTTGGGACCCGATTTGGCACGAGATCCACACAGTTATACGTCGTTGTGCCACATCTCTGTAAGGTCTTCATTGTTACCTTTTTAAAGCCTGTTTTCTTTCTATTCAGCGTTTGGCTGCATGAAATTCCTCATTGTAAGTCCTTCGCGTACGAAGCGACTACAATGCATGGCCTTGTAGCCTGTGGTTATGACAGGATTATGTGGTTGGATTGCATTGTAGGGTTTATTTTTATAAGAACTCGGATTACGTAAGTGACTCGATTAGTCGTCTCGCAGAAGTTTCCGCACTACCTTTTTGTTTTGTCTGATGAAGCAACATGCTCTGTGGTTTTAAAGTCTGCTGTTTCGGGAGATTTTTCTATTAATTAACACGGTGCTAGGACCTTTTAATAACTTATTATTATTGTTAACAAGGAAATTACTTCATACGTGTAACGGGTGGTTCATTCTGTAGCATCTTTTAAATGCACCCATATTTTGAGCCAAACTGAGTGAGTAATTTATGGCCGTTTATTGTTTTTTTTCAGCTCTTGGTCTAACTATAACTAAAAAATCCACCAACAGCATTTTTACCCCTCTAATTAAAACCAGCAGTTTCGCCTCAAACTGTTTTTGCACATAAAAGGTCAAACTCGCCACGTGGTTCATTTTTTTATAAAATTTTTTCATACGTAATGCCTGCTGGGAGATTGGGTGGACGTTGCTAAGCAGCACGAGAGTGTTGGTAAACACCGACTGAAGTTCCATGTGTGTGTCTTGGCCTGGCCGTTCCACTCCGTGCTCCGAACGTGAGGATCCAGTGAGTCAGCCCCTGCCAGTACGCTCACACGCACACACTCCGGCTTAACCTCAGTTCGCTCTGCATGTCTGCACTCAGCTGGACATGGGTGCCTTCATACCTCTCTTTCACGCTCCATCTCCCTACCCTATCGGATGTCTCCCTGCCAGGAACCATGCTGTAGCTGAGTTGAGCCAGACAAGTAACATGGTACTTTAAAGAGCAGCCACGTGAATAAACTGTCAGTAACCTGATCTGAGTTCAGAAATCTCGCTCTGAGAAGCAGGGCGGCAGGACTTTCAGGCAATCCGTGTGACTGCAGTTTGCACCTTTCTGCTAACATTTCACCTTCAGTTCTTCACACACCCTGTTATTGCAACAGCTTAGTATCGTAATAAAGGTGAGTGGCAACCTCTGTGGGGAAAGCTTCGTGCCTCTGCTGTAATACACTCCGCGTTATTAACTATAGGGAGTTTCCTCCATCCGGATCTTGTTTGCGTAAATTAGCAGACTTAACTGCAAGGGTGGTGGTTTAATCCCTTGCTTATGATAATGATCGTAAATATATAGTCTTTAATGATATTTTTGTTTATGTTCATTTACATTATGGTATTTGGCCTACGCCCTTTATCCAGAGCTACAGTACTTCTAGTTTTATCTCTTCATACATGTGAGCGGTCGAGGGTTAAGGGCTTTGCTCAAGGGCTCAACAGTGACCCTGAACCATAGACCAACACCTTAACCATTGAGCTTCACCCACTCCATCATTTGCATAGATGGATAACAGCCTTACTCACACCCGCAGCGGTGCTACGGCCAATTAGTAACAGTACAGTTTTTACACTTGTCTGGCCATAAGCTTCAGAATCAGGGATTTGCGCTCTGATAGGCTCTTTGCACTACAATATTTACACCACTTTCATACTTGGATTTTGGAGACTTTTTTTTTTTTATTGTTGTTATTATTATTATTATTATTATTTTTATTTTTTTTGGAATAACTATTTGTACCTCAGGAATCTTTTTTTTCTTTTCTTATTTTTTTCCCCCCCTCTCTTTTAACGAGTCTGCAAGTTAAAACGCAGATTAAGAGGCATATTAAGGCACTTATTCTAACCTGGTCACCTTTCCATACTACAGGGAATATTACATTAAAAGGATTTTAAAATGTGCAATTTTTTTTATGTGTTGTAGTTTAACACTTGGAACAATTCTCGTAAAATCGGTGCTTGTTAGCGGTCCGAATGAAAGCTGCAGCTTTAGGTTTAACATTAAGGGAAAGTCTTCGGGGGGTCGGGGAGACGAGATATTGTTTTCCTTTTGAAAATGTCTAAGAGAAAAGAGCGAGACTTATGAGGGAAGCACTGTTTCCTTAACTATTAGCCACTGTACTGTAACTTGTTAGGACAGAAAACCGGTTTGTCACGTAACTGTGAACAGAATAAATATGTACATACTTAAAATATCTTTGACTTAAATTAGAGCTATGAATCATGGGTAGACTGTCGATTTGATTCAATGTTTGCTGTCTGTTTAGGCTAAAGTAGCGATATTTCCATGATATTAATATAATATATAATGTAGTATAATATGAATTATATAAGTATTATATTATATAATATTTTAAACTCATTCGGCAATTTTCAGAATCGTTTTTGGTTACTGAGGTAAATGATCTAATCACAAACTACCTCAACCGGATATTAATTAAATCAGTTAAACCAAATACAGTTGACTGGTTCACCAGGAGAAGTCAAAACGTCTGGCTTGTGAAATTATGGTTAGTGATTTACTTTAGACAACTACAGCAAGTCTACAGCATTATTGCTCAAATAGTGTGGAGACGAGGTGACCTTTAGAGATTCACCCCTCCCCCTCCCCCGCCACACACACACACACACACACACACACACACACACACACGTCTCATGCGCTGTGGGATTTGGCCGCTCATAGACTTCCTCCCTCCAGACTTCCCCAATTGGAGTTCTGAAATGTGCAGACTCAGCAAACACCCCCGTTGTGCAGTTCTATTGTTTTAGAGTCAGTGCGGTGGTGTGAGACGACACCGCGTGTTTTAGAGACATCTGCTATAAAGCGTGTTGCTCGATGAAAAAAGAAAATTTCACATTGTTATTATTGTTAATATTTTTTTTGTTTTATTTTTCTTTTTTTCCTGAAATTGTGCTGTAGGTGTCTTGGAGCACCTGCTCAATAACGCTGAGTCATGCTGCTCAGATTCTCTCTTTTTCATTAAATGTCTTTCTTGGTATGTGTGTAATATATATTTATCTATATAGTTTACTTTCTCTCCATCTATATGAAAGCGAAATTATGTTTGTGTGGGCAGGGGTGTAGCCAGCGTCGTCCATGGCAGAAACTGGTTTGTCATGGCCAGCTCATAGCTATTAACACCGCATCGTACAGGGGAGCGTCTACAGCCACGGCGCATACGACGGGTTTAATAAGTAGGGGCAGAAACATTGGAGCAGTGAGTTGACGGCACACCAGGCGTGTCATAGACGTTCCTTACTGAATTCACTGGTCATCTGCGTCATCGACTTTGTGACTTATTAGGACGCAGCGTCAGCATCAACTTTAATGTCTTTTTCCGAGCAGCCTGAGGAGAGGCAGCGAGTTGACCACACACACCATTCACAGGTAATGGTAGCACACGGGCATCAGGATTAGCATACGGGCGGAACTGTGGGTAAACCTCTAGCTGGTGTGTGTGTGTGTGTTTGGTTCTGCTTCACACTTATGGATGGTTCGTGTACTCTTTATTTCATAGAGACCTGGAAAAAAATAAAAATAAAAGGGCAACAGATGTAGAATTGAAAACAAAGACGCTTTGTCATGTTCCCAGACTTGAACTTCTCCTTGATTTCTCATGTTCCTCTGGTTCCTCGTCTCATGTTCTGCTTTTTTTTTTTTTGTAATGTTTTAATGGGACCGATCATAAGGAAACAATGGTTTTAAAAAAAGTTCAGAAATGGGAAGTGAGTATCCAGTGTGAGTGCATGCAGTGTCTGAGCCAATCACAGTGATCTTTTATTAAAGGACAGCGTTTGCATTAAGGCCCTGGTCGCGGGCCTGCAGTGGAGACTTGAGACGTGTGTGACTAAAGGTTAGAATAAGGTCTCCGCTGTATTTCTGTCTGTTTTCCTTTAATAAACCAGCGATTTGTTTTAGAGACAAGGCATAAGCGCTAAAGAAGAAAAACGGATCCCCTTTTACCTGCTGCTTGTTTATTTTTAATCACCACCTCTGGGGCCGTATTCCAGAAACGTTCTTCCTAACTCTGAAATCTCATCTGTTGTGTAACCATGGTGATCATCACTCTAACAAATCCGATCTGCGGTTCAGAACCGTCCCAATTAAGTTTTTACACCACGGCGCTGTTGGAACCTCGATTCTGATTGGCACAGAAGGCATTGATGAATTTTCAGCCGCAGCAGCTCTGAGAGATGATTTAACTCTGTATCGGATCTCAAGTCTCAAGATCTCAAGAATGTGCTTGTTGTGATATTTTAGCTCGACTGTCATGACGTTGTGGTTTTCCAGTAACATGATGAACTGCATTTTTTCGGGGGCTCGTTTTTTTTATTTTTATTTTTTTTTTTTTTTTACTTAAGCAGTTGGGGATGCCATGCCTGTTTATAGCTGCTATTATGTTAATGGTAATGGAAACTTGTTTTACAGACTTTGCACAGTGTTACTGACTCATAGTGACATTAAAATAACTAAATGCTTTAAAAAGTATTAGGCACTAGTCGCAAACTCCATGCTGCCAACTAGTTCATTCCTTTTATCGTTAGTCCCCATTTTTATTAATTATTATTTTTATTTATTTATATATATTTTTAATGTTATCCTTGTTTATGGCAAGTGTGGTCACCAAGGTCCGCTCTTACCTACACAAGAACTTTCATTTATCTGACTGTTGCATTCATATGACTACAATTTATTACTCGGCGCATGGAATTATGTCTCAAATTTAAACATAATCTGTGCCAGACAGAATCGCTTGGAGCCTTCTGTCACTAATTCTGTTTAAGTTTGAAACAGTTGGAGTTCAATCAAGGAACAGTTAATATAGCAGTGAAATCCTTTATTTTATTTGCTCCATTTTTTTTTTTTTATTTACTTCAACATTGATGAACTGAAGACACGTTGGTAAATCTTTCATTTTCTGCGGTAGAATTTTTTATTTATTTATTTTTTTCGGAAAGCCAAGTTTCTGAAGCAATTAAGGGCAACTTAAAATGCACACACTCACCATTCACTGTAATATGAAGACCTGTACACCGGTTTGTTTATGTAGTTATCCTGTCCAGCCAATCAGAGCAGTGCATAAAATCATGGAGAAATGGTGCAAGAACTTCAGTTAGTGTTTAACATGAAACGTCAGAATGAAAAAGACTTGTGATCTCGGGTACTTTAATCATGGCATGGAGAGGAATTTACACCGAGTGGTGAAAGAAGCAAAAACCACTGAGTCAGCAACAGTTCCGTGGTTGAGTTTAGTTTGCGTTGCCGGGGATCATAGTTCTCGGTGTGGTCACCTAATGTGGTCACTCTTCAAAATTTGAAGAGATTTTTGATCTCTCAAATGTTTTAGCCGTAGCAAACGCTGGTGATGATGCTGCCTACTGTTACAGGCGGTGAGGACCTCAGTGTTGCCTACCGTTACGTCACATTCTGACACATTTCCCCTTTACATGCATGTGTCTGCTGTACCCACCGTCTTTCTGGTGTGCCCAGGCGGTGATGGTACATGTGCTTGGGCTCGATCATCATTGCTTTGCAACCATATTTTTGTTTGAGTTGCCAGGTATTATAGTCCTGTGTAATGTCATTGTTGCATAGACCATTTTTCAACTGAACTAAATCAATGCTATTCAGCCATTCAGACATAGCCTGGGTCATCTGCAGACCCAAACCCAACTGAAAACTGTTGTCCAATGGTGAAGGAAGCAGTAGCAGGCAAGAAATCATCTTCAGGAAGCAACCTGAGTGAGCAAATACTGCAGACATCTTTCTGACTCTACGCTTAGTCGGATCCAGCCGGTTTTGAAGAATAAAGTTCATAGTTCATACTAAATATTGATTGTTGCATAGCGATGTCATGCATAAAATGACTTATTCTTATTATCTTGATTTGTCATTATTAAAAAAAAAAAGTGTCATTAAAACATTGGAATTTCATTCATCTATGCATTTTTAATCCCTCTAGCAAGCTAATTTTTCTGGACCTGGGTGTTTTTAAAAAAATAAAAAAAAACCTGCGCACAGCCATGTTCTTGCTCTATAACAACCCATGCAGCATCAAATAAAAAGAGCATATGCTTTTTAATGCTCTTGGGTTGTGACTTGGGTGGAACGCTATAGCGGCATGGTGGTTTAAGCAGAATGAAAGTGATTGGACGCCGCCTCCAGTCGTCCCTACCCCCTGTAGTGTGTGTGGCTTGAAATAATAGCCCGAGTGGCCTTCATTTCATGATGATTCATAATTGGGTTATTTCTAGTTTTTGAACTCCTGAAAAGCATTCCTCCTTAATTTGGGACGCAAGATTTCCTTTGGAGTTTCATCTGCGTTCTGGATCCATGTTGGATAAGAACAGCGTCTGGTCCGTTTCCTTGTTTTGGGACTCGTTTAGGTCGCAGTAAACTGCCGAAGTGAGACGAGAGCTGCACAGCCAGCAGCTTGGCATGTGACAGCATGTGAAGGTTTTATCGGGAGACAAAGTCCACATTATCTGCCTGAGTCACATTGGCCACCACACCCGCCAGCAGGAACCACTTCCTGTATCGGTGTCTCCCTTCCCCCGAGCCCGTCAATGCACTGGAACCCTTTTTTTTTTTTGGCCTGGTCAAATAAACTATGCTATGGTCAATCAAACGAAGCACACTTATTAATGCAAGTGTTGAAATGAGATGTTGATCTGAAGTGGCAGAAAAATACTGTAAGTCTAGACTTGAGTCATAACTGTGTAATTATCTGATCTGCTAGAATGAAATAATGGACTTGTTTTTGATATTTCTACACAATAGGGATTCATCAGATGAGATGGTGTGTCCAGATACTAGGGTGTTACCTGTTCCATGTACACTTCTGCCATGTCTAATTTTATTTCCAAGCCAGGATTTCATTATTATTTAAAAATTAATTGTTTTAATGCAGTCATAGTGTAAGTGATTAGAAGGTTATGAGTTTAAATCTTGCTACTGCCAAGCTGCTAATACTGGTGGGTCCTTGGAACCGTTCAGTCGAGCCAAGGTTCTCGACTGAACGGTTCGGTCCGGTTGGGTTGGACGGTTTTGTGTTGGTAAACGCTGCATAAATGGCACGTTAAATGAATGCTCTTATAATATGTACTGTATGATGATGATGATGATGTAAACTTGAATGATAGGAATTTTTTCAGCATCTGGATACAGAACGGTTTCACTTCAGTGGGTCAAGTCAGTGTGTGTAGCTCTCTATCCTTGTACACGCTCCGCTAAACTTTGTGTGATTCACCGGAATGAAATGTGCGCTCTATACGCGAGGGCGGCTCACGGAGCTGTGGTGCTTTTCATCGCGGATATTCGCAACATTCACATTTTTCTCTCTCTGCAGTCACAAGCCATGAGTGTTTAAAGCTCTATTATTTCATACAGAGGTGTATGTGTGTATGTCTGTCTGTCTGTGTGTCTGTGTGTCTCTGTCTGTCTGTGTGTCTGTCTGTCTGTCTGTGTGTCTGTCTGTCTGTCTTTGTGTCTTTGTGTCTGTCTGTGTGTCTGTGTGTCTGTCTGTGTGTCTGTGTGTCTGTCTGTCTGTCTGTGTGTGTGTGCCTGTCTGTCTGTGTGTGTGTGCCTGTCTGTCTGTGTGTGTGTGCCTGT
>JAQMYJ010000014.1:6522461-6546310 GCA_030014305.1 Clarias laeviceps | reverse complement strand
GTCCCTAGCCCGGATAAAATGGGAGGGTTGCGTCAGGAAGGGCATCCGGCGTAAAACCTGTGCCAAGTTGTAGTGCAAACTGGATAGTCCGCTGTGGCGACCCCTTGTCGGGAGCAGCCGAAAGAACAACAACAACCATGTTAAAAAAATATTGTCTAGGCACATATTTAATTAATGATTATACTTTTTAAATGAATTGTTGTCAAGCATACAGACAGAGATTAAACCTTATTTACCTTGTTAAACCTGATTACTGAAACAAAGAAGAGTAACATCTCATCCTAAGACACTCCAACAGCATCCACTACTGTATGCCTCATAAACATTCAGTGGCTCTTCTGGTTTACACACTTGGGTCACATAGGAAAAGAAATAGCATGTGTTTTTATGGTTGTTTCCATTACCAAATTAGTGATAATGATGATGATGATGATAATAATAATAATAATAATAATACTTATTATTATTATTATTATTATTATTATTATTTACATGAAATAAGATCTAGTTCAATCAAGCAGTCTAGCATTGGGTTTTCTACGGTATCTGCTGGTAAGCAAAGAAATACCATAAGATCATGTGTTTTTATGGATGTTTTCAATTGTTTCTGTGATTAAACCTTAATAAGAATATGACCATTTTTATAATACATGGCAAATTGTGTCTTAATACTTTTGGCCTCCACTGTAGTTACAATAATATCCTACTCCACATAGAACTGCTACTACAAGTTCTTACTTTTCCTTCCCCCTGCTGGCCAAACCTGGGGCCAAGTTTGTGCTCTCTTTTCTCCATTAAATGAACTCTGTGTTGATGTAAGCCCTTGTTCCATGTGGGATGGAGAGAGATTATTACGGCAAAAGCAGGAAGTTCATGCATGACGGATCGGAGGCACAGTAATGAGCTATTGTGTCTGTATGGGGAATTGACATGTATTCATGTGTGTGCATGAATTATATCCTAATGATGTCCAATGACCATTGGGAAGTCCTCTGAGACTAGATTAAAATAAAGGAATATAATTGATTTCAACTGCATGCATTTATGAAGATACATTTCTAGTAAGCATGAAAAGAACAGGGAGTCACTCGTAATATTACCACAGGTTATCACTAGTAGACTCTTGGAATACTTTTCTTGCCAACACCTGTGCATCATTTTCCACAAATTCCTTTTAAATCACTTTTTCACGTAGCCAACTGGGCTCCAGACAAAATTTTCTGGGTATAGCCCAGACCGCTATCAAAGTAGTGTTGACTAGACCTACTGACAGGTCTAACTGCCAAGGAATCTACATAGTGCTGCGTTGTATGTCTGATCAGGGATCACATGGCGCCGTTTGGCCAATAAATGAAGACTCACACGTTTATCTGCATTGTTCTCTAAACTGTACTGAGCACACTAGAGAATGAGACTCCTAATGTTTCTTACCTCAGCGATACCGCGTATGGATTTCTAGAGTGGATCCTAATTCAATCTGAATCGTTTCCTCGTGGGGATTTGACTGGAAAGCATTTCTCCCGCATTGCAATGCGCACGAGATTGAATTCAGGCTGTATTTGTCCTTTCAACCCACATACAGTATGTAGCCCAAATCAGTAATGGTGGAGCACTGACATTTGCTGGAGGGCACTTGTAGTGGTTCAGGTTTCCTCCACAGCTATTTGGGAAAGTATGCACGGTTTGGCCAGACGTTATGAGAGTATGATGCTTTGGAGACCTTACCAAAGTCTGTGTTTATTCTAGTGTGAACCTGCAGCTCAGCTCCTCCCCTAGTCAGTATCCACATTTTTTTATTTATTTATTTTTTTATATGTGAGAAGTTTGAGAAGTAGTCCTATCAGCAAATCTTTTCACACCTGTTTGTTAGTCCGTTGGCTTAGTCTGAATCAGAGTGAATTTGATACTTTCGGTTCCAGTTCACATTGCACATGATCAAACTAGCAGAAAAGCAAAACAAAAAAAAGGATCGACAGATGCATGTGTACAGCTGAAAATCTACTCTTTTATTCATAAGACTTAAAAAATACAGTTATTGGAAATAAATACACCTTTGCCAAGTGTGCATAAAAATCAGATCACAATTATCAGAAACTCAGTACTTACTATATTAATCATATAAACACATAAAAATTACTAAAAACATTTTGTGTCGCATCCAGTGTTTATTTATTACAGCTCTCGCTTTCTATGCTTGATTCAATTATTTTTTCAAACTACACTTGTTCAATAATTTTTTGTCCTCACCTGAGAGTATGCCCAAAAAATACGCACAGAGAGTGAAAACACACAAGGGTCAGAGGTGGAAAGAGTGATTTTGATTAAGAATTTGATGGCATTTCGCTTTCAGCTGGATCTGCATCACTGACATCTGTTTTGTCCGTCTCCATCGTTCTTGTAAATTCAGCCCGTTTGTCCTCCACACCCATCAATCAGTCAGTGCAGTGGTTTCCTGGGTGCAATTTTTTGCATTATTTTTATTATTTTTCATTTTCATTCATTTATTTTTTTACTCAGTAGCAAATGTGATTTAAAATGTAGCGAAGTACAATACTTCAAACAAAACATACTTAAGTGAAAGTAAAATTACAGATTTTAAAAACTACTTTAAATAGTAGAAGTACACAAAAAAAACTACTCAATTACAGTAACGTGAGTAAATGTATGTCGTTACTTTCAACCTCTGATATTATATTGTATTATATTATATAGATATATAGATATAAAATGTGTATATGTATTGGAGCTAATAGTGTGTTCTGGCCCTCGCGCATTCCCGACCGTAGCTCGCGTTCACAGGTTCTGCAGGAATGTGAGCTTGAGCTCATGGTGCTGGAATGTCATCTGTAATTCAAATGCTGCAAAGTGAGAACGAAAATGAAAATGTGTAGAATGCAAATGTGGCTGACCATCAAAGTCCTAAAATCATAAAAGATGTTCCCTTTTTTTTTTTTTTTGTGTGCGTGTGTGCCTGCAAATCTTCTAGCTGTCGATTAACCCGAGTCACACACAGGGTGTGTATTGTGTAAGAGCGGTTACTGATGCACGATGAGCTTCCCTTCTGTTAGAGCTTTATTAGGATGGAAAAAATGGAGTAACGCACCTTAGAATGGAAGGCATTTCATCCGCGGCATGCGTGTGTGTAGTGCACGGTTTTACTCAATTTTCAGCCTTCTTTCACAATTGTGCGAGTCAAAAATCTGGCTGTAGAAAGAGAGAACTTTTAGAATAAGACAAATGCTCCATTTACACCACTTCTCAATTCACCATGTCCATCTGTCAACAAGCTTTCGTATTCCTGCATTAAAAAATGTTTTATGCTGACCTGCGAGCTACGCATGAATGCACACACATTCATCTGAAGTGAATCCTCGTCCTCATGGGGCTGCTTTCAGGGAACCAAACTAAGTGCACGCGTGTTTGCCATCAGCCGTGGACATGGACGAGCGTCCGGCTTCTTCTTGATGTCGAACACTTGCTTGACCTTCCTTGCACATCTCTATCCATTCATACACACTTCTTCACTACAAAACACTTTCACGATGTCTTCGCTAACTAACCGCACCAGGTACACCCTCAGAACCTCAAACAAATCCCTACACACTACTTTTCTTTTGTGCAAGTCACAAGTGCGGTATCCATTTTTGCTCGCACCGCAGTTACAAATGCCATTTCACATCTGCACAGCCTTGAACGGAAAGCGCTGACAGCCAACAGAGGTTTTGATATAACCAGAGTGCGGATAATATTTGACTGACCCTCATGTGTTTCGGTAAATATTAATTGCATCAGTAATGAATAGGATTTTGTGATTTGACATTGTGCTTAATCACGTGGTGTTCTCTCCTCTCTCTGTAGTCGGGGCGTATAGATAAGTCCTACCCGACGGTATGTGGACACACGGGGCCAGTATTGGACATCGACTGGTGTCCTCACAACGATCAGGTGATCGCCAGCGGCTCAGAGGACTGCACAGTCATGGTATGATATAGTTATTTATTTTCACTAACACTACTGTTCCTGCTAACTTAATGACCTAATGCCGTATGCGTTCATGGATCTCTCCAGTATTGTTCTAGGAAAATAAATCCAAACATGTGTCCAGACTTTTGACTGGCACTCTATACCTGTTTATACCTTATTAAATTCACATCTTTTTGGTTTGCTAGATCTGATGCAACTGCTACACTCAAGTTTTGTCCAGTCTAGTATTCCGATATATTCAATTAACCACATATAACCAAAGATTTATGTCAAATATCGTTTGTTTCATTTTCTTTTTTCTTTAATCTCAAGTTCAAACGTGTTGAGCGAGCTCTCATGCATTTGTACAGCGGTGCCACCTACTCAGTTTATTTATTTTGGCATTCAGGAAGTGTGAGTCATTAAAATAACAGCAGAGGAGCCTGTACAGTTCCACACTTCCTCCTTTAGATTGATTAATGTGCCAGAGAATTTCAAATGAGGCCAGTGTTTGTAGGATGGTACGCCTGAGCATTGTAGTGAATGTGTGAGGAACACATGGGAACTCCTGCGTATCAGGTGCTCTGGGCAGGTCCTGCTATAATAATCAGCATGCTTGATTGCCATCCTACAGTATGTTCCGAGCCTGTTCATCCATTCAGAGCTGAACTTCTATCACACAATCTACCTGAGCAGCTGAATGGATCAGGTTTAGCTCAGTGGTTAAGGTATTGGACTACTGATCTGAAGGTTCCAGGTTCGAACCCTAGCACCACCAGTTTGTATCTGTTGGGTCATTGATCAAGACCCTTAACCACCAAATGTATGATGAGAGAAAATCTCACTATGGATGAGAGCGTCTGCCAAATGCCATAAATCTGTAATACTGTGCTGAAATTGGGTAAATTATCTCACTGACACAAGAATCTCATGTTTCACTCTTGTTCCAGACAATTTCAGTACAGCGGATTGTAATGGCTGTTCTCGTCACCGCTAGGTTTATTAGTCACATTTCTTTTATGGTGCGTCACTCTGCTATCACGTCCCTTCAGGATGATTTAGACGTCACCCAGAAAGGCAAAAACTACTTGTATTATCCCTGGTCCCAAACTCACTCTGTGGCAAGTAGACAAAAAGAAATAATGAGGTAATATCTTGATCTGTCAGAAATGATAGTTTGAACTGTTAAGGTTTTTCATATGCTATTTTAGTGTAAAATCCAATCATTCCATATGAATGCAAAAGCCCAATGTGAACTTCCTTCATTATGGGCAAAAAAAATGTTAAATAGAAATATAACAGCATTGGTTAGACTGTAGTTTGGACTGGTCCCATCCCAGGGCACATTCAGTTTGGAATGACAGTGTTATAGCTTCTGATTTTGGGGCAGATCCTTTCCAATAGCTTTTATCTCAGAATGGGATTTTTTTTTTCTCGCAAGGCCTGTAGTTTGGTTTTAGTTTGGAAAGGTTACGTCTCTTCTCAAAGTCTTTAGTTTAGAACAGCCCCATTCCGTGATCTGTAGTGTGTAACAACATTCCATGACCTGTTGTTTCCAAGGCATGTTGTTTGTAGCAGCTTCATTCCAAAGCCTGTAGTTTGAAACAGCTTCATTGTAGTTCCCAAGTTCTGTAGTTTGGAACAGCCTCATTACTTGATCTGTATTTTAGAACAGCCCCATTACACAACCTGTAGTTTGGGACGGCCCCATTCCATGGCTTGTAGTTCCCAAGTTGTGTAGTTTGGGACGGCCCCGTGCCATGGCTTGAAGTTTAGAAAGCCGAAAGTCAATGGATGGGTATACTGATAATAAGATATGCCTTTTTATTACAATATATAGTGCATTTACTTCACCTATAGAACCTATAGATGTATACACTACTGAAATATCTATTGAATAGATTGTAATTACAATACTTGTACTGATCAGAAAGGATCCACTCCTATTTTTAACATTTGCAGTATTCGATTAGTTAACTTTTTTATATTTAAAAAAAAAAGTGTCTCTTTTTGTAACGTCCAAGGATAATTACTTAAATAATGCAACAGCAAAACAGCTGAAACACTGAAAAGACCCAAGACATTGATTTGGGACAGCAGGTGTGAAGAACATACACGTGTCTGCCCATTCTTTCACTGTTTAACACTCATAATAATTAATCCAAATTGGAGTTTAAAACTGTACTATAATTTGTGATCTGTTCTCTAAAGGTGGAGCAAAAGTTGGCAGAGATATTCAACTTGTATATTATTCAAAAAAGAGAGATTCAAAAGTTGGTCTGATCTGCAATAACTTTATTGTGAAGCCACGGTGGGGGGAAAAAGAAAAAGACGTTGTGGACTTGCAGAGACTGACCTAATGCTTGGAGAATCTGTCTGAAATCATGTAAGGGGTGTGTTTGGGAGGTATAGAAATGGTATGGTGTGTTTCAGACGAAGATGGGATTACAGAAAGAAAAGGGAAATTGATTCCTAAAGGGCTTTTTTATTATTTTTTTTATTTTTTAAAGAACAGAATGGAGGAGAAAAGGACGATGGTCAAAGAAATATCTGCACTGTAGTTTTCATTAGCATCCATTAACCACAGAGCGCTGAAAACCAGTGCAACAACGAGATCAAATTTCCTTCATGATTATATGATATTAGTGCTCATCAGAAGTGCTGATCTTTTGTGTGTTTTTGTAAGTAACCTTAATCAACACAGAAAGCCCTAAATCAGACTGGATGCCTGGAGTCTGCTGCCCCCTTAAGGCTCAATGATGCAAGTGCAAGGTTTAAACTTCTCATTCTGGTTTAAAGGTACCTTTGGAAGGACTCATCTCTTTTTTTTTTTTAAAGATTTTTAATGGATTGGTGGGTTTGGCATTTTAAATGATTCCTGTCTTTGTTCATGAAGCTCTGGCTCAGGATCTTTTGTGGTGCATAGATGGTCTTTAAAATGATTGGGGGCTATCCAGACCCAAACAATAGTCTCAAACCAGAAATTTTCTTACTATGCAGTAGTTGAATTACCATTTTTCTTCCTATTATACTCTGATTAGCCATAACATTGAACCCACTTGACTAAGCTTGTGTACACCAAAGCAGCTCTGACCCATTGAGGCATGGACTCCACAAGACCTCTAAAGATGTGCTGTGGTATCTGGCATCAAGATTTTAGCAAGTTCTGAGGTGTGGCCTCCATGGATCGGATTTTCTTGACCAGCACGTTCCATAGACGCTCAATTGGATTTGGATCTGGTGAATTGGAAATCAACAACCTTTTACCCCAAGTTTCTCAACAGTTTTCCAGGCCACCTTCAACTGTTGCTCCATGGTTCAGTTCTGATGCTCATCCACCCTTTCGCCAGCTCCGACCGGTCTGCTGCTCCACAGCCCACAACCAAAAGCTGTTTGTTCGGACACCTTTCCATTAGAACCAACATTAACTGTTTTTCAGCAATTTGTGCTACGGTGGCTCTCTTCACTCAAAACTCAGTGAACCTTGGATACTCGTGATTCACCAGTCTCGGGTTCACCAGTTGTCCTTCGTTGGACCACGTTTAGTTGGTACTAACCACTGCATACTGGGAAGACCTCATAAGACGTGCCATCTTGGAGACACTCTACCCCTATCACAGTTGGTTGATCAGATCTTTATGCTTGGCCATTTTTCATGCTTCCAGCACGCCAACTTTACTTTAAAAACTAGCCGTTTACTTGCTGCCTAATATATTCCACCACCTGGCAGGTGCCACTGTAACAAGTTGCTCACATCCCCTGCCACCTTTTGATGTTATGTCTGATCAGTGTATTTAATTGCCAGAGCTAATTGTTATTTATATTTTCTGCAGTTTCCATCTGTTTCTTCTGTTAAACCATGGATCTTTTGTCTCATTTAGAAAAAAAAATGTATCCTGTCTTTGTTTCAGGTGTGGCAGATCCCCGAGAACGGTCTGGTGACCTCCATGTCTGAGCCCGTGGTGGTGCTGGAGGGCCACTCCAAACGCGTGGGCATCGTCACCTGGCACCCGACGGCTCGCAACATCCTGCTCAGTGCCGGTGAGTGGTGCCGTCCATGTGATCATCCTCTCCATATCTTACACCTACCTTACTCGTGGTACTAGAAGCCTGTAAATATAAATGATATTAAACTTCCAGTCTTTAGTCACTCCAGAGCTATATATTTGCCACGTGACAAATAATCTTGTGTGATGGATTTTACATCAGTTCCTCGTTCTTTAACTTAGGTTGCGATAACGCGATCATGATCTGGAACGTTGGCACGGGTGAGTCGCTAATCACCCTGGATGAGATGCACCCAGACGTCATCTACAGCGTCTGCTGGAACCGCAACGGCAGCTTCATCTGCACCGCCTGCAAGGACAAGAAAGTGCGCGTCATCGACCCTCGCAAGGAGGAGATCATTGCGGTATGTACACACACACACACACACACACACACACACACACACACACACACACACATGTGACTGCTGTAAATGCAAAATGTTATCTTTAAAATGGGTCAGTGTGGAGATTTTCTGTAGGCTGTGGTAACTTTGTTGAACATTATAATGTCTGTCACACACAAACACTTTACTTGAAGGCGTGGTTCTGTGTATCAGGAGAAGGATAAGGCCCACGAGGGTGCGAGGCCCATGAGAGCCATCTTCCTGTCCAATGGGAACGTATTCACCACCGGCTTCAGCCGCATGAGCGAGAGGCAGCTTGCACTCTGGGACCCGGTACAGTATTTTACACGCACATCCATTACTCAGGACACACACACTGTAATTTTGGCCTCTACTGTGGCCTCTAACGCTCACAATGGAGCAGGTTATATAACGCAGTAAGGGGAAATGGAAAACAATGACCATCACACGGAGTTTAAAAGAGGAAGTAGCAACATACAAAGGCACGTTCGAGTCAAGCCGGGACTTTTTCTAAAATGAAGGCGTTAAACGCAAGACTTTAAGGACAGTACGGTGATGAGACTCTTCATTCATTCAGCAAATGGAACACCTGAGCCTTGAAAAGTCACAGCAGAAGCCGTCTGTCTGTGGGAACGGTACATACATCGTACTCTTGCACATTAATGCAGGTAGATTCTAATCTCATAACTGTGTTCTGTTATTCTGAGTAATCAATAGTCCCAGTTTGACATGAACACCCCTTATAATTTCTCTAGCAACTCATTCATAGATATTTTTTATTATTATTTTTTTTTACGTTAATGAAAGGAGTCTCCAGTGGCAGCATTTTAAGAGCCGGTTAGTTTTTTTTTTTTTTTTTTTTTTTTAAATCACGGAAACGTCTTTAGTTTGTGAAATACAATCCTGGCCGAGGTGACTCAGAGCCTGGTGTAGTCGTTCCCGTCAACGTTGAACGCTTGATCCTTTAAAATTGACGGGTATCTCGTCGCCAACTCGAGCTGCGCGCGCACAATCGTTTACAGTCCTGATCTCACTCCAAGCCATTTCTACTTTTAATGGTTTGGGTTATTAAAGGAGTTCCTGGGAGGCCAGCGTTTCTGAGAGGAAGCAGGCAGTGATGCAGTCATGGCTCCGAGAAATCTTTCTACCTTGATGGTATCCAAGCACTAGTGAAACACTGGGATAAGTGCATTAGTGTAGCAGGGGATTATATAGAGAAATACAGGACGTTTTTACTCTCATAACTGTTATTCTGCACAGAAGTCCCGGTTTGACTTGAACGCCCATCAAATCTAAAAATGTCAGCATTTATCTTTTTATTTTATTTATTTTTTTATTTTAAGACATGAAGACACAAATAAGTCCTGAATGTATAGTAGAACCTAGAGGTCTGAGTTCTGTTAAAATTTTCCATATTTATGCAAGAACGAAGTGAAGTACGTGAGTGTGACCCTTTTTTTTCCCTTAAATCAGAAAAACATGGAGGAGCCGATTACAGTCCATGAGCTGGACACCAGCAACGGCGTCCTCCTTCCCTTCTACGACCCCGACACCAGCGTGGTGTATCTGTGCGGGAAGGTAAGCAATGCGCGCCCAGATCTTCAGGAGTCCTGAGACATGGGACAGTTTGCATATTGTTTTTCTCTCCAGTGCTGACGTTGTACTGGTGTGGGTGGGACAGATGAAGCTAGAGGCTCATTGCCTTATAGTGGCTTCTTTCTTCCCACTCTTCTTCTATTTTCCTTCAACAGCACACCGTGTGTGAGTTACTGGAGGAGTTTACGTCTACGGAACATGTTACAAATAACCAGCGCCTACTTTTAATGTCTCAATGATGAAAGTCTGTCTGTTTTTGTCAGGGTGACAGCAGCGTCCGTTACTTTGAGATCACTGACGAGGCGCCGTACGTGCATTACCTCAGTACGTTCGTCACCAAGGAGCCGCAGAGGGGGATGGGCTACATGCCCAAGAGGGGTCTGGACGTCAACAAGTGTGAGATCGCCAGGTGAGATGGAAAACCGCAGCATTATTTTTCCACCCTTGCGATATGAATGTGGTGGTGAGGGAGAGAGAGATTGTCCAGTAGGGGGCAGCACATGCCTGCATTACACACTTTGGGGGGGGAAAATGGGGCAAAAATTCCCAATAGATTGTGTTGAGCTCTTTGTTGATCCGCATCACATTTATGGTGTAACTGAAGACCTGGTTGTGTGTTTTTTTTTTTTTTTTTTTTTTTCAGGTTCTACAAGCTGCATGAGAGGAAGTGTGAGCCCATCATCATGACCGTGCCAAGAAAGGTGAGTCTCCCCCGCCATGTTGTGTCTGACGGTATTCACTTTGGCACACGATTGTACTTTGTAAGCGTAAGTGACTGCTACAGCTGTGGGTAATTCACAGTGACACCGGCATGTGTTAGAAGTGATTCTGGTGAAGAAAATCAAACCGTGCCGTCATGGTGAGAGAGAGAGAGCACAGAGTTGACGCTGGTGCTTCTTATTTAACATTTCAACACTGGTCTCGGTTCATGTCAGGATATCTACAAGGAGTGTTCAAGTCAAACTGGGACTCGTGATGAAATCTCTGGTAAATGAAGGCGTGAAACCAATCGACATTTACAGAAGACTTCGATTAATTAATGAGATTCTTAGCCGCAGTGAAACATCTGAACGTTGTGCAAATGTTTTCAAGGACGATGTACCTGCACTGCAGACAGTCTTGTCAGACACTTTTTCGGCGAGTTGACGCTTGATCACCTGCGGAAGACATGCATCTGCCTGTGGGAACTGTACACACTCGTTCTGGCGTCCCCTGCACAGTCTTGACCTCACTCCAAGCCATTTCCACACTTAAATATCGAGTGGTTAGCAAAAGTCAATGAGGTGTTGATTACTACACTAGTGATCTTTTTGTTCAAGTCTAATCAGGCAACTACTGTATGTTCTTGTCCCGGAGTTACTCTATGGTTTGTCTACCACTACGTTTCTCTACATGCTTTTGCCACTAGGGGATGGAGACGTTATGCTTCCACTTTAACAGCCATCTTGGATGGCTGCACAGATAGTGATCTTGTAAATTAGTAACAAGAGTGATCTGAGTTGGTGATGGTGGTGGTATTGGCCATTCTCCTTTAGCACATCTTTGGGCTTTGATAAAAGTATAGACTAATTCCTATTTTTCCTCCTTTCTCTCTCTCTCTCTCTCTCTCTCTCTCTCTCTCTCTCTCTCTGTTCAGTCGGAGCTGTTTCAGGACGACCTGTATCCGGACACGTCAGGGCCCGACTGCGCCCTCGAGGCCGAGGACTGGTTCGATGGCAAAAACGGCGATCCTATCCTGATCTCGCTCAAGGACGGCTACATCCCGGCCAAGAACCGTGACCTCAAGGTGGTCAAGAAGAACATTCTGGACAACAAGCCCAAGCCTAGCAAGAATGCGGAGAGCAACTCCTGCACTGTTGCTGCCAAAACGGCCAGCGCGCCCCAGAGTGCTGTATGTGTCTCACGCTTTTATTTCCTGTTTATTTTTAATCTGCTCTCCTTTATCATCTGTTCTGATCAGCTTTTATGGTTCCCCTTTGTGCTTAGAACATGTAACCACCATCTTCATGCGGTTTGTGCAATGTGTCTTAATGTTCTTAATTAGTTCTTTATAAATGTATAGCATTGATTTACAGGTTAGACCCGAGAGATTTGCTTTGTTTAATAATAGGAGCATTTAAGGAAGCTTTTTGAAGAGCTGTAGCGTAAAATTGGGATTAAACGCCGAGGACTGCCATCCAAGGGCGCTGTGACGATGCACGTCCTCCCTGTAATCCTGATCTCGTTCCATCACACGTCTGTTCCCATGAAAGCAGCCCTACGAGGACGAAGACTCCGTTCTGACGAAGAACTGAAGACAGCGGCGCATTCGTAACTCACGGCTCGGCCTAAAACATTAATACGTAAGCTTATTGACAGATGAACAAAAGTGTATGGAAGAGCAACGACATTCTAAAGGTTAATTTCGGAGAATTCTACAGCGGATAATGTTTGACTCGCTCTCGTAAATAAGCGATGATGTGCTTGAGTGAACGCTGCGCTGCAATGACTTCACTGTTGTCGTAGAAACGCAACCACTTAACCAATCAGAAATAAGAATTCGCTGTTATTTATCCGTCTATTTATGTATTTATTTACACAGAAAAGCGAACCGAAAATGGAAGAGGTGCTGAAAGAGATCAAATCCCTGCGAGACCTGGTGAGCAGTCAGGAAAAGCGGATCGCCAAGCTCGAGGAGCAGTTGTCCCAGATGGACGTCTGAAGGACCCGGTCCCTTTCCCTCTTCCCCAGCTACTGTTCAGGAAATTCTATTGGCCAGGTGTGCGGGACCAGTCACTGCCAGTCACCGCGACTTCGTTCCGCCTGAAACCTTCCCAACATTCCAAGATGAACTTTTTTTTTTTTTTTTCCCCCTCCTTTCATTTTCTTTCTCTAACCCCCTTGAACCAGTTCCATTTGCAAAATGACAACGGGAGCGAACCGAAGCATTGCTCGCTCTCTCTCTTTCTCTCTCTCTCTCTCTCTCTCTCTCTCTCTCTCAAAAGCCAAGAGTTTCTTTTTACTAAATGTTGTTCCAAAAGTGGCACGTGTTTTATTTGGTGTTTTTTCGAAAGGTGTTAAACATTCTCTCTTGTCTTACAGTCCAAAAAAAAAAAAAAAATTGTGATCAACATTCTAATGTGAAGCGTATGTTGAAGTTCTGTGCTCAAATAATGAATCAGTATTGCATTCCTCACCTTCCCTTCTTCTTCTTCTTCTTTGTTGCCAAATGTTTAGAGGAAGCTCGTATATGGGCCTCCTTGACAGTATTTGACCATGGATTCTTTTTTTCTTTCTTTTTTTTTTTTTTTTTTTTTTAGTCCACTTTGTACTAATAAGGGACATTGCAATAGGCTGATGTTGCAAGTTGAGGGGATTTATTTGATTTCTCTGACCATTTAAAAGGTCTCTATACAAGAAATATTCATGTTTGAAGCTGATTTTAACCAAGCAGGCTGTATGTACAGATTGACAGAGGAAAGCAACGACCACATACTGAAACAGTCTCACGCTTAGCTTAGCTCCAGCTAAATTTTCTGTTTAAACATCAACATTTAGAGCATTTTTGTTCTTTTCTTTGCTGTTGGAAATGGTTTGTATAGTGGTGTAACTTTTCAGCATTGTTGTTCTCCCAGTGACCATGAACACTGATCTCAGTTGTTGAGCTCTGACTTCTTTCATCCTTCCAGACACTTCCCTCCTTCCCAGAAACAGTATCCTCTCATTATCCTAAATGCATGCAATAAAGATTCTTTTTCTCGTTTCTAAACACATTCCTGATTTTACCCAAGTCTTGTTTTGTGTCTTCGGGTTTAAATTGTTGAAGTTTTACCCTCACATGGGAGAATCTAGAGGAATTAGAGGTGTTCCATTTGATCAGTCTTTTTTTTTTTTTTTTTTTCCTATCAAAAATCAGTATTTATATCAAATCAGTTTATATAATCTATCAGTAAAGTGACACGTGAACAATCTAACAGCAACATTGCCTAAACATGCACTTTACATTTATCCATGTTTATCAAGTCAAGATGAGTGTGTTTACTTCAAATTTAACAGTATGAGAACAAAAAATGAAAGGAAAAAAAAATTATTAGGCAATATCTAGCAGAGGTCTAGACTGACACCTTTGCCCTGCTCGTTACTTCCTGTTTCCGTTGTGCAGGACGTGCCTGCCCTACTCTCTCAGCCATGCGAAACAAACTCTTTTAAGGGTGTAGTTCGTCTAGACTAGATCTCGTATGTAAAAAGTATTCTCTAACTGAAGAATTGCGAACTCTGACTCAGATTAAAACATGCTTGATGGGCGGCGCCACACTTCAGAAAAATCACTGGCCAGGATGCTTCTGGTGCTGAAACGTTACTTATGTGTAACTGTCACCACACCTTCAGTTTAAGCAGAGTCCTAACGAGAATCAACTTACTTGACTAGCATGCCTTTTAGATTTGTCTCATCCATATTGTTGGTGATATATGAACTGAAGATTGATGTAACTCTGGTGATGGAGGCTGTTTGCCTTTGCTCTTTTTCTTTTTAGTAGAAAAAAAACTGATGACACTTAAATTCAGATGAGATATCATGTACTACTAAACATCCTAAAATATAGACAAGAACCTATTGCTTGTTATATTGGAATATTGGCAATGGATCATTTTCCATTCATAACAACCTCACAAATTTGCCTCCAATTTCCCAGCCTGAAGTTGAAATGCGACTTGGCGCCATTTTGAAAAATGTCTCTCAAATTTGCTAATTGGTTGTGGTGAAACACATCCTGGCGGTTGAGGGGGGGAAAAACAACACAGCAAGTGTGAAAGCATGCAATGAGTGTTATTTGCGTAACTACCCGACCAACATTCTACTTATTCCCTTTCTTCCTTTTACGTGCTTTATTCAGGAACTGAGAGAGGTGTTCATTTTATTCTTACTCACATCACCCACAAGTAAACTGCAGTACCATTCTGTATTCACATTTCCCCATTCATACACAGTTTTAGATTAATGATGATAGATAAAAAAAAATTTGGTTGCTTTTAGTTGTGTGTTAGTAGTGTGAGGATGGAAGAAAGAGCGTGAGCTAGTGGAGGTTTATGTATGGAAGGGTTAAAGGTTAAATTGCATCGGGATTGGTGTGAGGTGGAAATGATGTGCTTGGAGTTTTAGCCCAATTTAATGTTTTGTTGTCTTTTAGTTTGTAGCAGTTATGTGCTTCATATAGAATTTAAATAAATGTGCCTTTTAAAAAAATTTTTTATTTTTTTTTTAAATATCGTAGATCCACTAATTTCTCAAATTGGATTGGTCGGTAGGCGTTTAATGGATAGAAAGTATGATTTGTCATTGTTTAATAAATAAAAATAGTTGCCAAATTGCCTTGGTGGTCATAACAGAAGACCTCATTCATACTCCTCTGTCTATGATCTAAAACCATTATATAGAGCAGCAGTGAGGAATGTCATGGTCGTAGCCAAACAAGTTTCAGCTTCCCATTTAACTAAAAAAAAATGTGCATCGGGATTGACGAAGGTTGTAATGGTTGATATTTCCTCCGAGGGTCATGGAGTGTTTCCGCATGTTTTTGGTTTTGTGATGTAAGAGTGTAGGTGAGGGTCGTTGTATGTTGACGAGAAGCTCGAACTAGAAAGCTTTTGCGCACGTGGTTTCATGAAATGCTCTGTAAATAACTCCACTTTTCATTCTACTGCTGCCTCTGTCAAACTGTATAAGAAAACGAAGCCATAGTTTCCAAAGTCTCCCTGTTCACTTTAAATGGAACACAAAGTGAATAAACCCAATAAAATCTTTAAAAAAAAAAAAAAAAAAAATCTGCCTCCTTGTTTTTTGTACTATTTATTTTGCTTTATATATCAAATAATTTGTGACCTACAATTGGGACGGAAGCTCAATGCGATGGTTGCATAATTAGCTCTCGTCATTGTTCTCTGTTCAGAACTCATTGAATTAGGGAAGTACAGCTGAAGATCTCTTTAAACCCACTTCTGGTTGCTCGTATGAAGTTTGCGTCACATTTTGAAACCTCAGCCGGGTCTGACACTGAGGCAACTTCCTGCACTTAAATTAAACGCTGCGAAGGGTTTGAAGCGGTACAGGCCATTCGAGTCGGAAACATCAGTCAACCTAACATCAGGTATTTATGCTCGGTACGTGTATACAGGCTTCCTTTTTATATTCTGTTATGTGATCTGTAATTGGTACAAGCGTTGATTTCATTCATGGAAATGATCCAAATGGTTTACAAAAGTAATCAGGAAGTAGGAAAAATGTTTATCACGTGGAAACTTGGATAAATTCTAAGACTATGAGAAATATAATTTTTACATTCCTGTAATATTCATAGTTTGAAACGGGGAAATCAGATGATAGACTTCCTTTTAATATGCTAATAACACGTGCATGAGTCAGACATTGTGGTTGCATACTCGTAATTTTTTTTCTCTCTCTTTACATTAAGTTAATATCAGTCAGACGGTATGTCAAGAGCAGTGTGTGTATCGTTTGCACTTGTCCTCAGAGTTGTGTCTTGTCTTTTGCTCTACAGTTAACAGCAATGACTAACCTGTGCCAGTTGAGGTCATTTGTTTTTCTGCTCACTCTAAGAGGCTTGGTCTCAAGCGGTGTAGAAGATAAGAGTCCATCAAATGTAACCGAACTTCACCCCACCAGTGGACCTCCACTGACCACTGGCATTAGAGAAGGGTTTCCAGAAACCACCCACAGCCAACCTGCCCAGGGAAATGGAACTTCTAAAAACCTTTACAATGTAGAAGGAACTGAAACGAACGGCACCAAACACCATTCGACAGGTAATGAAAGTTTAGCAAGTACTGAAACTCCTTTGCAAACCACATTTCCTGAGAAACATGCCAGTTCGGACTCTACAATGGCAAGCTCCGTGCCTGCATTTTCTGCCTCAGCGAATGCCACAAATACTGTCCCTATTGCGGTGACAACGACTCGGATACGAACAGATGGTCCTTCCACATCAGGAACAACGGTCAAGTCAGTGCTTACATCAACTGAAGAAACCAGAACCACTCAGAATCACACACCAACTACGGTTCATAGCACGCAAAAAACGGACCTATCGACCACCAAAGTTTGTCCTACAGCCGAACCAAAAAAGGACAATCTTGTGGGTCGTTGCCTTATAGTCATCACTGGTTTAGCTGCTGTTTCGATCTTCTTTATCATTACCACCATCATCTTGGCTACAAAGTTAACCGGCAGCAGATACAGGCACAGAGCGAGGCTGCTTCACGAGACTGAGATGGTCTGCATATCGGCCCTCATGAACGATTGCGATCATCCCCTTCCCACACAGAAGCACCCTAAAAGCAACGGCGCCCTGATCCCCATTACTGCGGATGAAGACGGTGATGATCTCACCCTCAACAGCTTCCTGCATGATACGGAGGGCACAGCATAGATGTTGGGTTTGTTTTAAACGCAAATTAGAAAAAAAAAAAAAAAGAAGCAACCAAGCATTTGCATTGAGGATCAAGATGGGGTTGATCTCAGTTCCTCAGTTCTTTCTTCCTGATGTGATGTGTGTGTTTGGTGAAGACATTACTACTGGGTCTTTTGATTTAATCAAGCTTGTCTATAATGCTCTTAAACAAGACTGGTGACTTTATATGTTTTTTAATTGAAAAACAAAGGAGTTGAATCATTTTTATAAATGAAATATGAATCATTGTGATAAATATTTGCACATGGCCTATGATGAATGTGTTGTGTACTGATGCATAAATAGAGATTAGTTTCCTCTGGAGGGCCCAGTTATCAGTTGTCAATTACTGGTTGTCAGCACAGATGATAATATTTGTGTTTGTATTGGTGTTGCACAGGAAGTGTATGGAACATGTAAGACTGATGACAGGAAGAGGAAGTGCATTTTAAATATAGTTGTGTGTATTTCTGTGACAGAAGAGCTGCCTAGTGATAGCAGCCTTCGTCTCTGGGTTTCTTTCCAGCCAAAGAACTTTATATACTTCAGCAAGTTCCTACCCATAGACTTGTATATTTATACATCATCTTTTATAATCTAGTTTGTAAAGAACCTTTTATCCGATGGCTGTATGTAATGTGTTATAAATGAAATACCATTTACCATCATTTGTATGTTGTAATCCACTTTTCATATTAATCACCAGTCAGTTGACTTATGTCATTTGTACATTTGTGTTCCTGTTTCCAGTCTCTTCTTTCATGATTCAGAAGTTCCCAACAACAGGTTGGGTGCTGGTTTGTTATACTCAAGTGCAAGAAACATCATTCTGAGACATCTATCAGTGGTGAGCATCAGGACTAGATCCACACTGGAAGCTACACAAGTTACAAAATAAGTTACACAAGCAAGTGGTTAGGTTTTGAGCTCAAGAATCAGAAAAGAAAGGGCTCACAGAATGGGTTCTTCTGCATGATAGACTTCCTTCATTCATTTTCAGTTTCTGCTTCATCTTAGTTTGCATTGTGTTTATAGAACAAATGTGCTACAGTAGCAGCGACAATGCAGTTGAATGGGTGTTAGAAATGTTATTTTAACAAACCTTTGACTGGTACTGTATAATCAATCATTCCTGAGAACTGGGACAAAGCACGTTTTTATTATTATATTGGTGAACAGTGTGGGTTATCAAACCCTATTTTAAAACAACCTCCCAGTTGTAACATTTTTGTACAAATGACAGCCTTTTCATTGCATTACAGAATTTTTGTCGGTCATTAAAAGATGTATTTAAATTATATTAATTTATTTTCTTGAAAAAAAACGTTTTTGTCTAATAACCTATTTCTTTTTTGTAACTGTCATAATTATTTCAAAATTCAATACAGCACCTTATAATAGCATTTAATTAGGATAAAAACGCTTCATCAAAGAAATTATGAAAAATCCATCCTTGCATTTTACCTAAAAAGTAGTAATCCTATTAATAAAATGTTCGTTAATGTTAACAAATGCAGTATTTCATTAGAAATGCACTAATGTGGGAACAATTTACTAAAAAACAAACAAATTATGTTATCTGGCGGTACTGGCAACTAAACAGAAATTCAGTTTTTTTGGGCAGTGGATGACAGGAAATGCATGACCCGTGGACCAAGGTGGTGTTTGCGAAGGTAGCCATAGGCATTTATCAGCATTTGTCATACTGTCAATGTTTCACAGGTTTACCTCCCCACTGTAATGGTAGACTGCGTCATCATCAACTTTTATGTCATACTGTAATCGTGTCACTGGCGTTCCTCACTGAATGTAACAGCAAGAACGGACATGTCAGGTCGAACTCTGGGCTACTGAAACCCCGGATCAGACAGCAGAACCGCTACAGCGACATGCAGAAGTAAGGGCTACCAAAACACTGGAGCAGTGTGAGGAGCGGGAGCGAATTGACCCCACACCCCATTCACAGGTAATAGTAGCACTCAGGCTCTGCACGTGGGTGGAGCTGCAGGTAAACCTCATGTACACAGGCGGAGCCCTGGGTAACCTCTTTTAAGTTATAAGAGATCTCTGAGAAATATCAAAGGTTTTACAGATACAAAACTATTACATTTTATCGTAAACATTTATACAGCATTTAACACTTTGGAATAATTTTTCAGATTTTCAAGTTTCAAGTTTTAGCATTGAACAATTTTTTAAAAATCCAGCTTACATTTTTTAAAACCACTGAACTGTGGCACCTGCAGGGTCTGAGTTCGATTCCCGCCTTGGTTGTGTGTGCATGTTCTCCCCATGCTTGTGGGTTTCCTCCCACAGTGACATGCAGATTAGGTTAATTGGCGTTCCCAAATTGCCTATAGTGTGTGATTGAGCATGTATGTATTTAAAAAAATCTTGAGGGACACATGCGCTAATATTTCATTTGATCACCTTCATCTTTGATTACAGCAGACAATGTGGTCTCCAGTTAATGTGTGAAAATGATTCCTCGTGCTCCCAGAAACACTCATTCACTATTTGATTCCTGAAATATCCCCCTGCCATCAGCAAAGAAAAACTCCTTGGATGTAATAACCTGGTCATTCTGTACATTCAGTTCATCAGCTGACTTCATTTTATTTTATTCATAACGTTGCTGAGTCTAGACCTGACCGACTGAACCCCAGATCATAACACTCCCTCCAGAGGCTTGTGCAGTAGACACTATGCATTATGGGTGCATCGCTTCATGCGCTTCCCTTCTTACACTGACGCGCCAGTCGCCCTGGAATAGGTTCAATCTGGACTCATCAGACCATGTGACCTTTTTTCATTGCTTCAAAGTACAATCTTTATGCTCCTTAAAAAATTGAGGCATTTTTTCTGAATAGTCTTATTAACAGGAGATTTTCTTATGGCCACAAAGCTGTTCATTTTCAATCTTGTGCATTCCTTTCTACTGTAGATATATAAAAAAAAATTTTTTTTTTCTTTTTCTCGACCATGTTTCTTCTGGGACATTGATAATTCAGCATTATCCTTCCAGATGTTAATAATGTTTTTAACCTAATTCCAGTAATCTAATTTCAGTAATCTCCTTAACTGTTTTCGTTGCATGTTGCAGGCCAATAAACTGACCCTTCTAAATGTTTTTCTTTTTTTTTGGCCCAGGCAGTGTATTTTATATCATAGCAGACGGAATTGAGCATGAATTTAAGTTTCAGCCTTTTCACCAACAAATCTATGTCATTTACTTTGTATTTGATTCTTTTTGTAACACATGACATAAAGATTGAGTGGGCATAAGATTTTGACTTTCAGAGTATCTAAAAACATGGGAGTTGAAATTGGGTCCCTGATTATGAACATTATCTGCTCAGAAATGATAAATAAATGGAAGTTATACTGCAGTTATACTGTATACACAGTATATATTATACTATATGGTGTTCTAGAAACTCTACAGTAGACATGTAGATGGAAAGTTTATTTTAAAATACTCGAGTGTGTGTGTGTGTGTTCGTTTGTGGCGAAGAACCTGTAATCACAAAGGCCTGATGAGAGAGAAAGCAGAAACCAGGTTCAGAAATAAGAGCTACACCCAGTGCCCACAGAGCCTCACCCATGGGATGTGTGCACCACATCGGACTTCAAGCTGAACCTTCAGCAAGTAGTTGAAAAGATGTAAAATGCATTTTTAAAAATTATTAATTAAATTACAGTTAAGCAAGTAGATGTATGGATTTTATTTAGGCTACATATGCTGAATATTATGTACAGATCAGGCAATGAGATACAAATACAAGGTTAACGAGTTTAAAGTTTATGAATTTTTATAATTTGAGGTGTTATTTGAGTTTACTTTTTGAAGGAAGTTTATTCATAAGCAGTGTAGAGTACTTGGATAAAAAAAAAATTTTATTTATTTTTTTTAACTCAGACAATTTATGCAAACCGTGAGCCAGACAGCAGTCATTTCCAATCCGTTATTGTGTGTATGTGTGTGTGAAAGTCACCCTACAAGCATCGCCCGCGCGAAACCGCGTAGATGAGATCGGGGTATTAGTAGTTAACAGTTTATGGGCCAAACTTCGCTGAGTGATGATGGTAGAATAATTATAAAGGTCTTGACTAAAACAACATGCATGAGGAATCACAAAGGAGTTTTAATTTTCTGCAGTGGAAAAGTACTTGAACTAATTACTTTTATCAGAAGGTAACGCTGTAATGTAACTGAATACTTTTTAATGACAGTAATTTTGTAACGTAATTAGTTACTTTAAAAAGAAACGTCCCCCGACACTGCTCATAAGATTCTTACACAGTAAAAAAGGGATCAAGACTACATGTATAATGCACAAGTTAGTCATTAATCATTTATTCAGACTGTAAGTGTAATGGTGAGTAAAAGTTTATTGTAGATTTAGATAAATATAACTTCTTTTTAAGTAATTAATATACAGTATGTATTGATTAATCAAACAGTTAATCAATTAATTTTCTACAACAGCAGCTTTTACGTTTCTATAGTAACAGCTGATTTAAATGACGGATGCGCTACGTAAACAGATTAAAAAGCATTTTGGTGTCTCCGGTATCGGAGATAAATCTACAGTACATCACTTGAGTTTTTTTTTTTTTTCTGTCATAAGGAAGTCTATAAATGTCGCTTTTGTGGCTGCTCTGAGACAGACTTCACCTCTTATTCATTTTAAGAAAAAGTGAAATAAGAATCTAGTGAGAAAGTATTAGTGTATATGTGCTGTAACAAAGCAAAAAAAAAAAACAGCATTCTAGAACAAAACTGGATTTTCACATACCTCACTTGCATATATTTAAGATTTAAGATATTTCACTTGTATTATTTTGCCATAAGAACTCCTCAAAATGTTTTATTACTTACTTATTTCAGAGTATAATTTCCCTTGCGTTTAATAAAACAAAGTAGTGCAGACTGTTTCATCACAAAAAAGGGAAATAGCGTATGAGATAAAAGAACTACATGGTAATCAGATCATAGTTGTCACTTCAGTTACTCAATCAATCAAAATGAATGCTTACTGTGTGCAATGGATACTTAAATAGCGTATAATGCCCTCCACGTTTATTGGCACCCCTTGTAAAAATGGTGGGGAAAGATCCATTTGGTGATGTAGCTTCATCTCACATTGAAAATAATTATTTCTTTATAAATAATTAATTATTTCATTTTACTCACATTTTTTTTTCAATCAAAACCACTCTCACTCACTCACTCATCATCTATAATGCATTATTCTGTATTCAGGGTTGCGGGGGACCTGGAGCTTATCCCAGGAGGCTTAGGGCACAAGGCAGGGTACACCCTGGACAGGACGCCAATCCATAGCAGGGCGCACACACACACACACACACACACTCACACACCCATTCACACACTATGGGTAATTTGGGAGCGCTTTGATGTGTAGGAGGAAACCAGAGGAGAACATGCAAACTCCATGCACACAGAGATGGGATTCGAGCCTGGCCGGGAATCAAACCCAGACCCTAGAGGTGCAAGGCGTGCTAACCACTACACCCAATCGAAACCAATTGCCTTAAATGTTTGACAGCTCTGCAGTTACTACTTTTACAACCTCCCTTTGCCATTAAAACAGCACTCAGTCTTGTCCTGTAACATTTTATGAGCTTGGAGCGTACAGAACATACACATTCCTTTTCACATTACCTCTCAGGATCATTCAGTGCCCTCTCTTCCGCACTCTCAACTCTAACATCAATAGAGTTCAGGTCAGAGGACTTGGCAGAAGCTTGATTCTGTCAATTAACCATTTTTGTGTTGATACGGACATACAATTTGGGTCATTGTCCTGCTGGAAGATCCAAGAAGGAAACAGTTTTAGTTTCCTAGTAGATGCAGACAGGTTTTGATTAAAAATGCTTAAACAGCCCAAAACATCATAGAATATCCCTTCTTTTTATTGGTGTTAATTGCCAAAATGCTCTGATTTTTGTTTAATCAGACCAAAGAACAGGTCAAAGCTCCAATCAAAGTTGTAGTAGAGTTCACAACTCTAGGTACTTTGTTTGTGGTAAACTGACTGAAAGGGCATACCTTTCTAATTATGTGTTGGCATAAAGGTGGTGTTCGATATTAAGTTTAGAGACTTGATAAAACCAAAGACTTCCTCTTATTTCCTGTAGTTCTCATTATTCACCAAGTGATCCTTGTGAATTTCTTTTGCCACTCTTACCATTCTCCTCATTGAACATGAAAAGTTTGTACCAGTTTCAGTTGATGTCCACTTTTTTTATTACCCCAAAAGTAGAAACAGGCATTTTCAGATGAGCAGTTATTTTTAATAACTGAGAGAGGAGCTGTTGTGTTGTATAAGGAAGTCTGGAGTGGCAGAGAAGTATGTTAGAGTGGTGCAGGACATGTATGAGAGCTGTAAGACAGTGGTGAGATG
>JAQMYJ010000014.1:6504246-6514374 GCA_030014305.1 Clarias laeviceps | reverse complement strand
CAACAGTGTGTGAAAACCTTGTGAAGACTTACAGAAAACGTTTGACCTCTGTCATTGCCAACAAAGGATATATAACAAAGACAAATTTTGTTTTCGACCAAATACTTATTTTACACCATAATTTGAAAATAAATTCTTTAAAAATCCTACCATGTGATTTTCTGGATTTTTTTTTTCTTATTTTGTCTCTCAAAGTAGGTACCGTATACCTATAATGAAAATTACATGCCTCTCTCATCTTTTTAAGTGGGAGAACTTGCACAATTGGTGGCTGACTAAATACTTTTTCGCCTCACTGTAGCTGTAAAATTTTGATTACCATAACCCCAACCCCGAGGTCCTTTATTCTTCAAAACCTGTTGGATTTAGAGTCAAAAATATACTGCAGTACTGTGTCACACTCTCAATCCATGCCAGCTCGATCGCTTCCTGGAGATCATGAACAGAAACAGCCACAACTTTCCACAGAAGTTCACAATTCAATTTCACAATCTGATAATTTTGATTCATATACATTTCCATAATTTTCTTTTGATTCTGTAAAATTGCTTTGTGACAATGACCATTATTAAAGTCGCTATACAAATAAAATTTAATGGAATTGAACTTGAGAATTCTTGAGTTTAGGCATTTTGTGTGAAACACTTTCTCCTGCAGGCGTGTTCTGTCTTCTAGATGTTAGTGATGGGTCATACATGAACGATTCATTCTACTGTATGTGAATGAGTCCTTAACATGGCTCAAGAACAAGTAGTCTCAGAGAATGATTCGTTCATTCTCTACTGGGTGCGCATGCACAAAGCATTGCAAAACCTCCGTAGGCTATGTACAGGAAATAGTAGTTACCCCTGGAGGCTTCTGGACCGAATCATTCGTTCTTTTGTCATGTGACTCCCATATACGCTATGCAGTGCATTACACAGGAAACAAAATTGAGCGGTTCTTCTCATGAGTCTTCTAGTCCAAATCGTTCTTTTTGGCACGGGACTATCATAGACAGCGTTTGAATAACAACTGACTGTTGTTGTTGTTGTTACATAATTACCTAATTAAATGTGTTGTTGTGTTATTTCACAATTTTGAAATTCCCAGTATTGTTGTAGAATGTAGAAAATAAAGTAATTTTCAAGGTCCTCTTCAGTTCTTCCTCTATACCCAGTCTCTTTGTAAGATCATATCTTCACATGGCTTTACATACCATTGTTATGCAGATGACACGCAACTTATTGTCTCCTTTCCAGCTGCACGTCTCATTTCTCAGCCTTCCCACCACCCCACTTCTCTGCTTCCTGCACTGTCTTCCTGTACTGTCTTCCAAAAACAGCCCAGCAGCCATTTACCTCAGGTCCCAACATCTCCTAGGGGTCGAGGAAGATGTGCATCTAAACTCTTTTCTGTTCTGGCACCTAAGTGGTGGAATGAACTTCCTTTAGATATTTGTACAGCAGAGTCTCTGGCAATCTTTAAACTTTCACTTAAGACATATGTTTCTTCAGTACTTGCTGTTTGCTTAATGATACACACACATACAGTATTTGGGATTAATAATAAAATATCTTCCTTGGTTTGCTATGCTGTTTGCAAATTGATAAATAAAATTAAATAAATAGGAGAAGATGCAAGACTGCTGATTGATAATTTTGTTTGGAAGCTCACAGTGTTTGTCTGATTAGCACAGCAGCTTAATATTTAGCATTAATATAGTTTAATCATTAGCATACCAATTTAAGGTGTCAAAATTCTGAGTGCCAAAAATTATCATTATAATCACTTAAGTCATGGATTCAGCACTCTGAAAACAAACCAGATAGCAAGATCCAGACACTAGCACACTAGACTGATTTGGCTGCAATAGTTTTGCTGCATTGTGTTTCTTTTACTGTGGGATCATCATTTTCATATTCAGATTTTCATCTATTTCTTGTCCCTGCAGATGTGCCGGAGTCTCCGTATACTGTATATATATATATATATATATACCTCAACTGGAAAGGAGTTAAATTGGGCCCCGACACTCACAAGTACCACAATATTCGGCCCATCCTCAATCCGGTCCAGCTCATTTGAAACATAAAGTGCAACATGAAGTGAACAATGTGGTATAATAAATGGGTGGCCCATGGGAGGGGTAGCCGACCATAATGTTCTTCTTACTGTCCACAGCCAAGTGGCCCTGCCTTCATAGGACTATAGAGATCAATCAGTTTCAGGTCTATGGAGAGCAGAAAGTAGAGAGAAACTCATAGGAGAATTTTTGATAAAATTAGTAACTTTGCTTAAAATTAATAGGAAAGATTGTGCAAAATGAGATTAATAGATGATTAACTTTCTCTTACCAGATGATATGCAGTGAGGTACTCAAACCACTGCCCTACAGGAATCTCCAAGCATGTACGAGTTATGGCTGATATTTTTATCTGCAGTTTTGGCCTTTTATCCACATTCAAACGCAGTTCTGGTCGTTGAAAACAGAGCTTTTGGAAAACTCAGTTCAAAGTGATATTTTCCAAAACTCAAAACTCCGTTTTCGGTGGTGTAGTGTGGACATGGGGAAACAGAGATTTTGGCTTGTTGTAAGGTCACCCTGTGTCCTAGTCTCCTTGATTTGACGTCAGCTTTGTTTATGAGGATATTTTGTGCAACAGTGGACTTACGTAGAGTAAACCAGTGACTGTGTTAACGTTGCTCACTAGACTTTATACATGTGTGTACATACACACGCGCAGTTACTCACACATTATGTTAATGAATAGAGGTGCCTGAATGTACTATGATGCTCACTGCTGCTTCATACAAAACTCCGACGACACACAGACAGCGACGGCGGTTGGACGAGACCCAGTCGGACTTCTACAAAGTGCAACCGGTAATGTTTTATCTAACGCTTCTGATTGGCCCCGGTTGATTCGCGACGCTCCTAACAGCACTTATATAAAGAAAGGAAAAAGATATATTTAAAATATAGGCTGTGTGGACAGAATTATTTAAAACAAAACAAAAAAAATTAAGTAGAAAAATCTTTTTAAAAAATTCCTGGCTACGTGTGGACACAGCCGAAATGTTGTAACAGAAAGTAGCCGTCAAATGCAAGAAAAATGTAAACATTAAAACAATATTTACTTTGTACTTGCATAGGAAGAGGGTGTGTGTGTTACTGAAATTAAGACAATGGCACCATGAAATTAAACAGTCTGTCCATCATCTCAAGTCAAGTCAAGTCAAGTCGGCTTTTATTGTCATTTCAATCATATACAGTTCAGTACATGATGAAACGAAACAACGTTCCTCCAGGACCAAGGTGCTACATACAACGTAAGTTTAACAACATACAGTAAATTAATAAAAACTAACTATCTACTGTAACTGGTGCAGTGGTTAGCACTGTCGCCTTGCACCTCCAGGGTCCGGATTCGATTCCCATCTCTGTGTGTATGGCGTTTGCATGTTCTCCCTGTGCTTGGTGGGTTTCCTCCGGGTTCGTCCTACAGTCCAAAGATATGCAGGTTAGGCTAATTGGCCGTAGGTTGTGAGTGTGTGTATGTGTTTGTGCCCTGGTTTGGCACCCTGCCTCGTGCCAAACCAGGGATAGGCTCCAGGCCCCCCGCGACCCTGAATACAGGATAAAGCGGTATAGAAGATGAGTGCGTGAGTAACAATCAAACTAACTAAGAAACCTAATTAGCTGACTAGCTGAGACAAAACAGATTAACATGATAAATTAACAGAAACTATCTAAGTCCTATACGGAAAAAGACAACATAAAGTGCACGTGCAAATGTGCAAACAAGAGCGACAACACAAGAACATAATACGTTGTCTGTGGTAATGAGTTGAGGTAGTGGAATGAGAAGCAGTAAACATTTCCTTGTAGATAGCAGCAAAGATAAAATCTTTAAAAAAAAAAGTTTTTTGTGCAAATAACAAATATTATGCAAAAGAGCAATTTCAGGTTGGTATGTACGAATTGTTAGATGGTTGTTGATCAGTGTGTTTGTGCGCGTGTTTATCAGTTCAGTCCCAATATCATTGAGGTAAAACAGTTGATCTGAGTGATTGTGTGTATGTTTATCAGTCCAGTCCCTTTTTGTTGAGGAGATGGATGGCTTGTGGGAAGAAGCTGTTGCATAGTCTGGATGTGTGTGCCCAAATGCTTCAAGACCTTTTTCCAGATGGCAGGAGTGTGAAGAGTGTGTGTGAAGTGTGTGTCTGATCAGTCACAATGCTGGTGGCTTTGCGGATGCAGCATGTGGTGTAGATATCTACGATAGAGGGAAGAGAGACACTAATGATCTCTGCTGATGATCTTCATCTGCATCACCATTCTATTTGATCTCTTGATGTTTCTTCTTCCTCTGCATCTGTAGTCAGCGCTCCTCCATTGCAAAAGTGTCTCCTGCCCTTGCTTTTGCACATCACGTTTTGTCTCTTTCTTCTGTTGTTAGTTGGTCTTGTGCTACTGTCAGAGGTCTCAGCCTGTGTGTCCTCCAGTGTCTGTCTGCAAGAAAAGTATGAAAGCAAGAAATTAACTGGGGGTTACAACCATAACAGTTTGCACAGATTAAATTCCTCCAACATCCAAATTTTGCCACAGCAATTCAATTAAATTTTATTTGTATAGCGCTTTTAACAATTGTCATTGTCGCAAAGCAGCTTTACACAATCAAAATAAATGATTGACAGCAATCACAGGTAACCTGAAATTGTGTGTGGCGCATATGTGGGTCATCAGCATTCTACTTTTCATGATTGTCCCTGAGATGTGTTGGAGTATAAACAGGAATGACATCACATTCTACTCTTTTGCATTTTGAACAGGGAAATAATCTGAGGCTTTAAAGTAAGCAGACATGAGGAGCATTCGAAGCAAACTTTGTTGTAAACTAATGTGAAAGGATCATCCTGTATATCTTATTATGTGCATTTAAAATGTCACCACAAGATCAATAGAAAATTACCAGGAGATGCCGTGATAATACGAGATTATAGAAAATGTAACATTAGTACTTAATATTAACTTACCATTTGGTTGCAGGCAGTCTGGTGGAACAGGCCCCATGCTGTCCGGTTTGGACAATGGAGGCAGATGGTGTTGTGGGACAGAATAGTTCCGACTCGATCACATTGGATGGTTTTCATCCTATTATTTGTCCTTTTTATCTGTTGACCTTCCTCGCTTCCGTTTCGTACCCTGCGCTTTGTGCTACCAGAGCAGCAGTTTGTTCAGCTCTGCATGGTCTTGCTCAGGGCTCATGCTGCACTGTGTGCGTGTTTTCTGTGAATCTGAGTTTTTATGTGTAGTGTCCGATTGTCTTTGGATGTTTTCCTTTGCCTAAATTTTAAACAAACATTGTCCTTTAGCCTTACTTCACAGAGATCCTTACAGCCAGATTATATCACTTCCTCTTTTGAGCACAACTGCGTATACTGTACATGTCCCACCCACCGTGCTTGGGAATGCATGAATCGCTCCCTATACCACCTCTGCAATTGGTTCAGGGATCGGTTCCCGAGCACAGAATGATTGCATTCTCACTGACAAAAATCAAATGGTTTCCTGACCCCAGTGTGAAAGTGCCCTTTGTCCTTATCTCTGAAGGTTCTCTTCTTCCTATTCAGATCACTGTTTCGCATGTTAAAGGCACATTATCTTAAAACATGCTTGGCTTTTGTTTCAAGATGTGAAAAAAATCTATAAATTTGTGGAAAAAGATAATCAAAATGTTAGGTTTGGCACAGACTAAAGGTAGACCAACACCCAGGTAACACCATTGATTTCATTAAGGACTGTAGGGATAGCCTAAAGCTCCATGATTGCTTTTCAGCAGGAGAAATTAGTCATGTTATTGGGATCAAAGGCAACATGTATGAAGCCAAGTTAAGCAAATCCCTAATAAAAACCTATTCCAGTTTGTGTCCAGCAAACATTTAACCTCTAACAGGATAGTGAAAGCTTGTGTTTTGGAATGGCCAAGACATAAAACCAATTGACAATCTGTGGCATGGCCTGAGAATTGCTGTCCATCTGCATTTTCTATCTAATTTGTGAAAGTTGGAGACTCTACGTAGAGCAATGGGCAAAAAAGCCAAAATCAAAATCTGCAAACGTTCTAGAGACATGTGTTTAAGACAACCTAACCTATTGCTGCAAAAGAACAATTCACCAAGTACTGACTGGGTAGGCAACCCGGGCAAGTGTTCACTACTGACAGAGGAGGCAGGTTAATTTGATATATTGAAATAAAAAAAATATTTCCACTGCATTTCTGCACAAACATAAGAAATATGCGTCCATTAATCAAGCCGCTGCTCCATGTAGCCTACAAACTGCCTGTCCACAGGGCAGCATATCTTTGCGCTAAGGTTCCTAATTTTTTCCCCATTTCTGTTTATAGCTTTCTTGGAAAGCAATTTGTAAAATTGTAGATATATACTGCAGTTCTGTGATCACTGGATAACAGAGAATTCGTGGTATGTCTTGAATTCCAAGAGTGCCAAACATATCCAACAATGTTCAAAAGTGACATAAAACAGGAAGGTTTGAACATTTTAACAGTCCCTCAGGCTGAAGAATCTACTTGGATACGTTGGAAGCTACTCGGAGTAAACGTTTTTATCTAACAAAGAAGTCCATTTGACATGACTCAAAGACTCAAAAGACTTTATCCAGCTCCACGTTCATTGAACTGTATGTGGCGGGGTTTGTTTTTTTTCTCTAAAGCATAAAAGACTGACAAAAACTGATTATGCCACCCAGGATTGGTTACCTGGGAAAATATTCAGACACAGGTTCGAGTCTCTTGTCAAGGACACAGGGACATGGATACCAAAAACAAATATACAAATCTTTATTCATAAAACACTGTTCCAGAATCAGACACTATCAATGTGACAGTTTAAAACTAAATCACTAAAATAGCCCAGGCAAAGAAAACAAACAAACAAAAAAGATTGGAGCTGGGGGCTTAACCCTAGAGAGGCAGGCTACTGTAGGTACAAGACTACACTCCTGCCCGGCAGTAAATAATCGAACGTGCACCAAATCCCTCACACACTAGTGAAAATGTAGTACCACTCCACATTTCAAGAACAGAGACACGCCACTCTACAAGCAGCTAGCCTGCCTTCTCTCCGTCCCCAGCTCCTAGAAGAGGAAATAACAGTCAATAAACAAAATACAAATTAATAATAATAAAGATAATAATAATAAAAATAAACAACAACAAAATTAGAGCCGTAGCATCAAAAAACAATGGCCGACAAAATAAAGCAAATCAGGACAAACAAAATAAACAAACCAGCCAAAAGCAGCAGTACAAGCAAAGCAACAGAACTGCAGTAAAAGGCAAAACAAGAAAAAGAACTAATAAAAACACAGACGTAAACAATGCAGGGGCAAAACGAAACTAAAACAAAACACAGGGAGAAAACAATAAAACACTAAGCTACAACAACACTAGGCTAAAGTAAAACAAACGCTGGAACAAAACAAAGACTGGAGCAAAAACAGCAGTGCTAAAGCTGCAAGCCAAGCTGTGAACGATGCAACGCCGTGAACATGTGGGAAAAGCACCCTCGCCAGCCGGTCAATTTACCTAGAATATAAAATAACATTAAAGCAAAAGATACGGCACATACCTGTGTGTGTGCGATGCAGTCCACATCTATCTGGCAGCCAGTCCTTCAACAGATCACATAGGGAAGACAAACATGTCAAGTCATACACAATTAGCATGTCAAGTCATACACAATTAACATTCCAAGTCATACACAATTAGCATGTCAAGTCATATACAATTAGCATGTCAAGTCATACACACACATAATTAGCGCAACACCCTTTTACATTTGCCCAAACTACAGTTGATGATCCGTATCAGGTGCATAACCGGAAATCCGGATGGAAGTGCATAACCCTCTCTCACCACGTGTACAAGACCAATAGAGGATTTATACTGTTTATTAGGCACATTGCATCTTTGGAGGTGAGCACCGCTCATTTAGAGCCAAATACCTCATGTCCACACAGGCTGCTGATGTGCTTTGTTGCAAATTAATTTAAGAGCAATAACCTTTAAGGTTTTTGTCTTTATGAGGCTCCCTCAATTCATCATTTAATAATTTCTCAAATTATCTGCCAGTAGAACAACTTATAAAGTATCGTTTGTCTAGAAATAAGAATAATAACCTTATTTTTGACTTGATATAATGTTACTATGTATACAATGAAATTGACTAGATTCAATATATTTTTACTGTGACATAAAATTTATGCTTTTTGTTCTTTTGGCTGCTTGCCAATTTAATGCGTTGGTAAATTACAGGTGTCTAGTACACTTGGCCTCTCATATTCATGGGTTTTGCTTCTCTGGATTCAACCAACCACAGAATATATTTAGAAAACCATTCTGTCATTCAAGACTGTTTCTGGAATTCTAATGATGGGTTAAAGCTACGTATTGTTTCATATTCAAAAGGGTTTTTACTATAACTCTCAGGAGTAACTTCATATTTGGATTGATGTTTTAAATTAACCTGGTATTTACTCAATTAGTTTTTCATACAAATAAGATAAAACTTATATCACACTTGTAGATGAGCATTAGCGACTCTGGCAGTTTTTATATCCCTTAAGAACTGAAGCGCCACAACTCCTTAACTGTTAAACTGTCTCGAACTTTCATCAGTTAAGCGCTCGTGTGGCCGTGTGTACTGGGGTGGAGCAGGACGCTGTTGCTGGGCAAGAGTCAGGGCAACAATGGGCAAAAAGATAGATACGGTTATAAAAGTTTAGCTCGCTAGCTCCTGTACAGTGTGGTAACATGAAGCCTAACGTTAGCTAAGCTCACATCAGTAATGTCAGGTTACCTCAGTATAACATAACACACCTTTCTTACGTATAGAACGTTAACTGTTAAAAAAGCCTGTAAGCTAACTAACACATACTTTATTTAAATAAATACATAAATTAAAAAAATTACCCTGAATAAAGAGCCCACAAAACAGCCATCTTCACCTCCCTAGTGCAGTTTGATACCATCAGTTGGTTGGAGGGCACTGGTGGCTCAGTGGTAGGTGTTTCGCCTGCCATGCGGAAGGCCCGGGTTCGATTCCCAGCCAGTGCCCAAACCCCAGCCGGTCCCAAGCCCGGATAAAATGGGAGGGTTAAATCAGGAAGGGCATCCGGCGTAAAACCTGTGCCAAGTTGTAGTGCGGACTGCGTATTCCGCTGTGGCGACCCCTTGTCGGGAGCAGCAGAAAGACCAACAACAAGGTTGAGTGAAGGGAATTATTATTATTATTTTTTTTTTTAAGCATCTCAATGAGAGTAAATTGTTGGCTCAACTTGATTTTTTTTATTTAGTTCATTTAGTCAGTGGAATTTGTTGAGACAACAAATAACATTGTGTTTTTTAAAAAAACGTTAAGAAGTTAGACACAGTTGGGCTAATAATCCAATATTAATTCATTTAACATTTACCCAGTTGTAGTTTTACAGTGTACTTGTAAGGAATCACCACTAGAGGGTACTGTTTAGTTATGTAGTTTTAGTTTGGCCGACTCAGTTTCCCAGAAGGCACCTCGGTCAGGTGATGCGGGAGCGCACCTGAACCGAGGCAGGTCATTAAATCTTCCATAAATAGCAGGTTAGTCTGGGAAACTGGGTCGAGCATTGAATGTTTGTTTGTATGGACTGTCTCTGTGGACACTTTGTTTTGTATTTTGGTTTAGTTTATGTTTTGGTTTGTTTTATATTGTTTTTCTTGCTTTAACCTGTACTATAACATAGAAGCATGTCCCAAGGCACTAGTAAGATGTAAGTAAGTCTTTTGTGTTTAAATGTGTGTGGAGCTGACTCGGTCTTGTACAGTCTTGTGTGCGTCTCTCCAGGTTGTGTAAGTTTCCCCGTGTCTCTAGCCTCTGTGTTTCTAGCCTCTGGTTCCCCCCTGTCTCTACTGTCACAGTAAACCTTTTGATGTTTAGCTATCTGGTAGGTTAGGCTAAAGACGTGTTTAGCTAATTGCCATGGGTAGCTAATCACTATGTTTAGCTAATTTACATTTAGGCATTTGGCAGACGCTCTTATCCAGAGCGACTTACAAAAAGTGCTTTAAAGTTGACATCATTGGA
>JAQMYJ010000014.1:6478046-6488420 GCA_030014305.1 Clarias laeviceps | reverse complement strand
ACAAAATAAGAAGAAGGGCCAAACAGCACGAAACAGAATCACATTAAGATAACATAAAACAGCTTAGTAAATTTGATTTGAAGAGTTCTTAAGTAGGGTTAACCTAACTCACTCACATATTTTTATAAAACAGGTATTTATTGGATTATTTAAATGTTATCTGCCTTCTTCAAATGAACTGCAGCAAAAAAAATTTTTTTTGAGTGAAGCTCTACAGCCGTCTATGAGCTCACGCATGCGGAAGGAGCGGATAGTGCTGTCCTCCGGGTGTGTTACGCCGCCCCCAACGGTGTGTGAGAAAAAGATGCGGTCGGCTGGCGTCACGTGGTTCGGAGGAAACACGTAATAGTCTTCGACCCTCCCGACTGAGTGGCAGTAGTAGCCTAATGTGGGAGCCCCCTAGTGACGGGGAAGAACTGGAGAAAAATCAGGGAAAAATCCAAAAAATAGAAAGAAAAAGAAACCATGAATGCTGCTGTATATCTGCCAAAGTGTGTGTAAGGTTGCAACAGCTTGCCCTCATCAATCTTAATACACCAACAGCGAGAGCTTATGAATCACTTAAACCTTTTGACAGATGTTTCATTTTAGCTTAAAATCTAATAAAACCTTCATAATGCCAGTATGTAGATGTTAAACTTAGTGCATATTGTTTCTATACAATAACGAACAAACAGACTTGATGTCGCCCACTGGTAGATGTGCATTAGGACATAATTGGCACTGATAAGTTTCTCAGCACTGTTCAAACTCTCCTGGCCAAAGCAGGGCCACAGAAAGGGCCCTATTGTCACACACAGCCTGCTATACAAAATTCAATCAATATTTCAGAAGGTTATTCTGAGAGCTGATGTTCCATGTTGTTCTAAAACCACTGTAGGTTTTTCTGTGTTTAGATTTGAACTAAAAAGAATACTGACTTGGTTTGGCTCTCGCATTCTCTCAGTCTGTTTTCTAAATGTTTTAACTGATGAGCAAGAAGTTAAAGTGTATATTTTCTCAAGTGAACTATGGCTATAACTATGGCTATGCTGTCATTGGAGGTAAATCTTCTTTACTTTTGTCCAAACACAACTGTTGTTTTAATTTTAAATGCAAAATCTATTTAATCACCTTTTATATGTAATGCTGCACTTCTATAAAGTACTGCATAAAGGCAATACATTAGTAATCACTGAATAATTTATTCCGTTTACATTTGAAACGACTACGCTTTCTGTAGATCAGTATCAGACAAAAATGCAAATGAGGTTTATAAGTGAAAACAAAGTCCCCATTGCAATGGCGCAAGGCCACATGTTGGCGACTTCTAGAGTAAACCAGGCAAAGAGTCGCTGCAACCGGAGCACCTAAAACAGCCTCAGCCTCCAGCTCAAGTTGCCCTTCTTTTGTGCCTTTGGTGCTGAATTATTTCAAGAATCTGCCACGCTTTTGCACCCACCCTTTCCTCAAAAGCTTAGCAAGGATCTTGTTCAATTATTTGACCATATATGCTAAAATTACTGTATACCTTACATATAGCCTTATTTTCAAGAGTGCCTCAAGAGTGCCTGATTGGCTCAAAAACCCAGACTACTGGTTGTCCTCAAAGCAGGTCATAACAGTTTGCTTTGGATAAAGGCATCATGCTGAATTTTAAATCCTGTACATACTGGACTTTCACCGTGGTAGTAAAATCAGCAGGATGACACAGATCTCACATGGTGTTGAAGACACAAAACAGGTAAGGCAACACCTTAAGACTACCATTAAAGTTTGATGGGCTGTTGCCTGGAATTGTCTGAATACAGAGCAGCGCAGTTTCTGGAAACCGACTAAAGAAGGAGAGTGATGACTGAGAGATGAATGTTTCCATTAGCGGACTTTGTGTCTATGCCTGTTTGAGAAACAGGAACCAGGGGAGCATGAGGATGGTGAGTGAGTGGTGAGTTGTCACACTTGTCATGGCTGTGTTGAACATCTGTATTTAATAGGAAATTGGCAAGATGCTCAAGTTTAGTTTCAGTCCGGGCTGAATCCTTGATTTCTCTAAAAGTATACGGACTGTCTTAGTTTCCTGCAGTTTTGAAACTTTTTTTCAATCAATTATCTCTTCTTCATAAAATTCAACAAGTAATTGATTTAACTAATTATATACTGTTTACAGATGTAATTAACACTTGCTATTTTTTCTTCTGTTTTTTTCTTCTTTTCTACCAGTGAGCCATGCTCTTTTGCCTCCCCTTTGTTCTTTTGCTCTTGTTCGGGTGTCCTCACGCCTCCCTCCCACTTCTATTCTCATGCCCTCCAGGGTGCTGCTGTCCTCGCCCTGGTGTTTTGATCCTGTGTGAATCCCTGGGCCTCCATGTCTTCCCTCGGTCTGTCCCCCTCACCACCTCAGCTTTGTCTGTGGCACGAAACCATCTGTGTAATGTGGACAACGTTCTGTGGCGGTACTCCAGCCTGCAGGAGTTGAGCCTTGGCTACAACCGGCTGGATCATTTTCCTCGCCGTCTTCCGCCTAGCCTGGAAAGTCTACAGCTCCAGGAGAACCGTATTACACTTATCACAGCAGGGGATCTAAGGAACCTTGGGAATCTGACACGGTTGGACCTTGAAGACAACCGCATCCGGGCCATCCAACCTGGGGCACTGCTGAGCCTGGCACGGCTAAGGATGCTGTCACTGAAGGGGAACCAGTTGTCAAGTCTGCCATCACACCTTCCAGGTTCTTTGACACACCTGGATGTGTCTGCCAACTGCATTTCCACTTTGGATTTACCTTCGCTTGCTGTTTTGGTCAACCTTCAGGTCCTAAAGATCAACAGTAACTGTTTGCGCTCAGTGCCTGAGCATGCTTTTGATGGTTTACCACGTCTCCGCTCCGTGGAGCTGGCTAGTAACCTGTGGGTTTGTGAATGTGACATCATGTATCTGTATCGGTGGCTGCTGATGGACAGGTTACGCATGGCAACAGATCTGGTATGTGCAGCGCCATTACACCTGGCACACAAGCTGCTCCTGACCCTTTCTGTTGTGGCTATTTGTCCGAGAATCCTGAAGACTAGTGAGAGATCAATGTCAGTGAATGTTTCCAAGGTGATGCTGGAGATTTCTTCAAAAGAATCGTTTAACGCTACTTCTGATGTAATCGGGACTGTGAGAACCTCCTGTAAAAGCTCTCTGAGGAACCTGAATGGAAAGCCCCCCTCAGCAGTCAACCACACAGCTTCTAGGCCTCATCAGGGGTCCTCTTTGGAGGGGTTAAGCTATGAACAGTGTCTGTTACTAAACTCCACTTACCTTGTCCCTCAGACAACCCAAACACCTCATAGCCCAACACAAGGTGAGGGTCCTGACTGTATGAACACCACAACCAACATCCAAAATGAATTATTGAGCACTACAGCTCCTACATACTCCACCAATGAGGCAGGAGTGCAGGCTGAGGCCACTTCTCGAACTTTGACCCAGTCAAGTGACCCAGCACTTGTGACATTACTCTCTGTTCTGTGCGTGTTGACAGGACTACTTTTTCTTACTGTACTTCTGGTACTGAGGAGCCTCCTGTGGAGAAACCAGAGAGTTGCTCCCATTCAGTCCACAGTAAGTAGTCAAAGGAACTTTTAAAGTTCTTGGCTATTGATGCACACCACACTACTATGTAAAAAAAAATTGGGATTTTGAAACGAAGAAAACACTGAGAACTGGTGTTCTAGGTGTCTTTTGCTTTAGGCTAATCAAACTTGGATTATTTATGTTTAAAGGCAAGACTTTGCAGTAGGCACAGAACAACACTCCTACTGGACTATAAGGGTAGGATATTATGAAGGTTGTCTTCCTGCCCTCCAAGCTCCCCAGATCGAGTGCCCGTGGCATGTGCCAGACAAGCAAGTTTGATCCACAGAGGCCCCACCCCACAATCCACAGGACCCAAAGGAATCGCTGCCAACAACAGCACAGCACAGTCCCAGAGGTCTTGTCTCAAGAGATCAGAGCTGCCCCAGTGTCACAAGGGGGAAACTACATGATACTGGGCATAATATTTTGTGTTGTAACGTTATGCCTTCTTGTTCTAAATAATTTTACCAGTGTGTTTGTTTTATCATTATTGAAATACACCTGCATTCACAAACACTTATTACATCAAAGACTAATTCACAGGAAGCTTCTTACTGTTGATAATTTACTGCTGTTTGGTTTTGTTTCTTTGCCGGAAATATAAAAATTTGTTTCAGCCGCAGTTCTGAATTTTGCCAACACACATGTTCATCAAGATGTTCATATTTCTCATGGTGAAATCTATTTATTTGTTGATGTATAAATATTGGGTAACGCATATACTGATTATTTGCCTTATCAATTAAAAACCCATTCCCTTAAAGTTTTGTTAATGATACTTACCCCGATCAGCCGTAACAATAACAGCACTGACAGGTAAAGTGAATAACATTGTATCATACGGACATTTGCTCGTCAAGGGAAATTGTAAGGATCTGACTTTAATAAGGGCCACATAGTGATGGCTAAAGTTCATTATTTGTGTAGAATCAGAAAAGTAGAATGAAAAGTCTTGAATATTAAGGTTTTCGTCAATTATTTACAACTTTATTAAGCTTAAACAGTACAACATGTCATTAGATTGTTTGGATTAGTTTGTGCGTGTATAATTGCATATCGATAACTGCCATTTTTACAGGACATTTAATATAAACAAATATACATTTTTAACAAGTCACCTCCAGCCTCATTCACTGTGTCAGAGATATAAAAAAATACAATGTATTCAGGATCTGTGGGAGTCAAATGCTTTTCAAGATGAAATTGTTTATATTTTTAGTTTTTTAACGACTCCCTGGACACTTGATTGCTCCATGGATTAATCTTTGTCTGTCTGCATAAAACAAAGCAAAAAAAAAAAAAAAAACATGACCAAAGGCTTCCATCTTTGTGCGTGATTCAGAAAGACATAACGAGAAACCCAACCACTCTTTCACACAGCTCTGCAATACTAATAGCATTATTATTAATTTAAAAAGCCTTCTTTCGTCAGCTCATAGAAACCATAAGGCACACGTAACCTTATTTGAAAACTCTTAGCAGAGCGTCTAAATATTCAGCAGTAGATCAGGAGGATGATGTCACGCCACAAGCATGTTTATTTCCAGGCAGCACAGAGTGTGTGTAAATTATGTGAAGACATCATGCCTGCTTTGAGAAAGATTAAGAGAGTACGGTTTAATTTCTGGCCTCGGCCACTTTCTCCTTGTCTTTCTGTTTGAGTTTGTAGTCGGCCAGTGCGGCCTTGATGGCGTCCTCTGCGAGCACTTGGAAAGAAAAATAAACAACACCATCAGAACTCAGGGTTGTTTCTACCAACACTCCATTTAAGATGAGGTGTAAAAAAAAAACAATATTAAGTAATAAATAATGACAAGACTAATTAATTATAGATAAACAGTCGTGTTTAACACTGTGTCGACCGAAACTTTGCTAAAGCTTACTAGAGCAGTGGAGCTTCACCGGTGGAAGACACAGCTCCTTGGCGATATCAGTGTTCTTGATGTCGAGGGCTTCATCGACCTAGAGGAAATATAAAACAGAACGTGGGGGTAAACATAAAACACTTAACAGCCTTTTTCGTCATCCATACTCATAACAGGACATACAGATTTGCCTTTGACCCATTCCGTGGCCAGGGAACTCGACGCGATGGCTGATCCGCAGCCGAACGTTTTGAACCTGGCATCCACTATCTTTCCTTTCTCGTCAACCTTGATCTGTTGAAAAGATTAAAAAAAAAAGAATCACAAAACACTCCTGGTCACAGACTCACACACAGACAGACGAGACCAGCAGCGAGAGGGACAGGTCACCTGCAGTCTCATGACGTCGCCGCAGGCAGGTGCTCCCACTAAACCGGTCCCCACGTTCTTGGCGTTCTTATCCAACGTTCCGACATTTCTTGGGTTCTCGTAGTGATCCACCACCTGCGAAATGTCACCAAGGAACAGCAGGTTCATAACTTATTAAATAATGAACACAACTAACAGGAGGGGGAGCCAGACAGGCTGACAGTTTAGGGTGGAGTCCCAAAAGCCTCCATGCTGGTGTTGAAGCGCACTAGTTCTAGTTATAGTGTGATTGTTAATGTGTAAACTCTTTACAGTTTACAGAGGCTATTTGGGAATCAGTTCGAGATTAATTAACTAGAAAAAGTTAAAAAAGATAATTTTTTAAAAATAAATCACGCGCATGTATTTTACAGCAGCTGCGTTTTCCCCGTGAGCTAACTGTCTGTTCATGCTAACTAAAGCTAACTCTGACACTTCACCTCAGCCTTGCCGCTCGTGCATGAAAGTTCGCTCAGGTTTATAGAAAGCCAGTGAGAGTTAAAAATTCACTCACTTTTTTGTCGTAGCAACAAACGGCTTGAATCTGCGGCGACGCCACACGTCTGCTGAGAAATGCGAAGGACGCGAAGCAACTCCTGACCGAACCGAGCGCCATGTTCGCAGTGACGTCACAACGAAGGAAGACGCGCGTGCGTGGGTTTCGCCGATAAACAAACGATCCCCGTAGCAGACAGCAGATGGCGCTGCGGCGATTTTTTTTTGTGTTTGTTTATAAGAGGCGACTCCGATTCCGAGTCGATATATTTTAAGAATCGAATGAGTCGATACTTTAGGATCAGCTGCATGAACATTTTCCTAAAATGAAACATCAGATCGGTGGTGTACTGGTGGCCTTGCATATCCAGGCTCCGGGTTCGATTCTTGCCTCAAGTCCATGTGTGTATGGGGTTTGTATGTTCTCCCTGTGCTTGGTGGGTTTCCTCCGGGGATAATAATTTGATCCACGACCACATAATATGTCTTCTGATGTGTTTTTTTTTAAGAAATGAGAAGCTTCTCACTGCTTCGAGTAGGGTTAAATACCTTATTGCAGCTGAACCATATTGATCACTGCAGTAATTATCCAGTGAAAGGCTCTTAACCCTTAACTACTGTATTTGTTTTACATGTCTTTTTAATCATTAAGAAACAGATATCTCATCTTATTATATAAAATGTATATTGTTTTTATTTATTTATTTATTTTTGGGGGGAGAGGAGGGGGGGGGGGATTTCCCCCGATTTTCTCCCTAATTTACTCGTGTCCAATTCCTCCCCGTCCCTAGGGGGCTCCCACATTAAACTACTACACCTCAGTCGGGAGGGCGGAAGACAATCAGGTGTGTGTACGTGTGTGCCCTGCTTTGGATTATTATATAAACTCCATGCCCCCACAAATCTGTACAGGATAAACGGTATAGAAGACGAATTAATGTCTTGTTACTATGAAAAAAAATATCTAATTTTTACATCTATCATTATAAACATCTTGCATTTATATATAAAAAAGTGTTATTAAAAGACTAAACAGATTATTCATTCTGATACAAAATCATATATATATATTTAATGAAAAATCGATCCATTGATTGAATTGGTTAACTTTTAGCTAATTCTTGGCTTAATCACAAATAGATTTTTCTGTCACTAAGCAGAGTAAATGGTAGTGTCATATAGTAATACATTTTAAATACATTTTATTTATATTGCACTTGCATATATGAAGCATATCTTAAAGTGCTACAAATTATTTCAACGCAAGAGCTCTGATAAAAAAGATACGTTTTAAAACCAGATTTAAAAGCATCAACAGTCTGTGGCATCCTCAGATACTCTGGGAGAGAATTCCACAGGCTGGGTGCAGCTGGGCATATACATTATATACACACTGTACACAAACAATCCCAGAATTGACTGGTTTTCCGTTTGATTGGCCGTGACCGGTGATCAGCTGATCAGCCTCAGACATAACCAATTCTGTACTGAGCTCAGAACCTTCCAATTGGTGCAACAGAAACACATTTTATGACTATATATAAATTGCATGCAATAGAAGCCTTCAATCTGCCTTTTCCTCCAAACTCTGTTGGTTAGTCACAAACCCACTCTTTACACACATTTACACCAGTGTCAAAACACTGTGAGCGATAATAAGTAGAAAACCGCGTGGATTAGAAGCCACACGCACCCACGTGCTCGCAGCCACTCAACCTGCGCGCTCACTGTCAAATTGAGTTTTGAGACTTTGGAGATATTTGATGAGGTAAAACGTTTCAGTTTCTTTATAATCCTACAGGTGGCACAGTGAACTATTTACACATTTTCATCCCGTGCTTTAGGAGTGAATTATTTGCTTAGTTTGACTGCTGATTCACATTCCTACTAACTAATGTACAGTACTCCGAACAGTGTAATAACGTTTTTTCGCTCTGAGCGAAGTGAATCAGTTTCACAGTAAAGAATCGACTCCGAACTCGGAGAGTCGACTTCGCGTGCGTTCGACTCCCAGCGCTGTTCATCTCACCGAGTTGAGTTTATCACATCAGTGTTTATACTTTATTAGGCAGGATGATGCTATTAATAAATCAACGCCATACACCATTTTCCCGTTTATAAACTTAACGGTTTATAACACCGGAGGATCAGAAGGAAAACAAACGCATTTCAGTGCGTTTTTTTTTTTTTTTACACGAAGCTCATTGGATCAGGTTGTAGCTCGGGCACGCGCATCCTGTTACCAGGCAGATCCTCGCAAACATGGCGGCGACTGGGAACGAAGCGGAGACGCTGTTAGCCGATATCAAGGAGGAAGAGGAGGAAGCCGAGGAGATGGAGAGGGAGATGGAGTCGGGAGAGGAAGAAGCGATGGGTGTCGAGAATTCCGAAGACGAAGATGACGACGACACGTCGGAGGACGAGCGAGAAAATGAAGCAGAAATCCAGCGCTTGGAGGAGCAGGTAGGCTAACAGGCTAGGCTAGGCTATGCTAGGCTTCACCTGTGAGAATGAATGGCGATGCTAGTTAGCCGTGGTACGCAGTTGAACAAATAGTAAAAAAGTGTCATTGCTTGTCAAATTCTGTTGGTGTAAACGGTTTTATTTGTAACGATGGATATATTTTCCGTTACCGTGCGTTAGGTTTATGGAAGGTAGTTTTTAGCTAGCTAGTTAGCATCACCTTCAGCCCACTCTCCGCGTCTTAACTTTAGTGTTTTGTCGTTTATAACGCACGCAGTGGACAAACTGTTCGCGTGGAAACGTGTATTAATCTGCTGTCACGTGGTGAAGGTAAAGTTAAACACCCGGGTTTCTGATGTAGAGACGAGGGAACGGCATCCTGAGCTTAAAGGCGCGTGGAGTTAAACTGCGCGCCATTCCGTGCGCGTGCGGAAAACAAACAGCGGCTTTAATCAGTGTGTTCACGCAGACAGGTGTGTCGGGACACCACCGCGCGGTGAGACAGCGGCGACCCGCGCGGCACGTTTACCCGCGACATCCTGTGCGATGAGATCGTTACGAATGTCGGTTCTGTTTTTATTTATTTATTTATATTTGTTTGGTTTGCATGCTGCTGAAATCAGTGGTGCGCGGGATGACGTCACGGGTTAAAATCACTCGCGTATCAGACTACAGACGCAGGTGAAAAGATGATGGAGGATTTTAGCTCGTCATTTATTTATAAGTACTGTAAGCATTTTGGTTAAACAAATGTTTAGAGAAGTACTGTAGGGTTTAATCAGGTGGGTTTGATTTGATTAGCTCCCACCCACTTGTATGAAGCCCCACCCGCATGATATCGACAAGGTGTTTAGACAGTGCGTGCAGGCGAAAACGATTATATAGGGGCAGAGGTCGCTCAGTATGTTTAGGCTGATCAGAAGGACGGCAGTTCGAGCCCCAGCTCCTCCAGGTTGCCCCTGTTGGGCCCTTAAGCAAGGCCCTTAACCCTCTCTTGCTCTACGCGTGCCGTATAATGGCAGCCTACTAACAAACCTGGGATTTGCAAAGAATAAAGAATTTCTGATAGATTTGATCCATGCCTGATTGCTCCTCCAGCGTTCACAAATTTTATTATTTTCCTAAGGATTGCCCCACCACCACCACCATCTTGGGCTTTTTGGGGGTCTGAACATTCTTAAAAACTCATCTGCTGCCATTAATCCTAATGCCTGAGAGTCGCGTATATCATTCACACTTGCACGTACGTATGCACAGGGAATCGCCACCAAACCGGGCCAATGTGACTCAAAGGCTACGTTTACACTGCAGGTCTCGATGCCCAATTCTGATTTGTTGCCTATATCTGATTTTTTTGACCATCTGTTTACACGTTCTTTTTACTATGACTCATATCCGATACACGTGTTTACACTTGCCATACCATCTGAAACATCGCGCATACTTAAAGGGAGGTGAAGGTGAAGTATGCTTAACGCTCTGCGATATATGCAAAGTTCGCGAAACGTCACCATGGTTTTAAAACAGAGGAGGAGAAAAAAAC
>JAQMYJ010000014.1:6464212-6474241 GCA_030014305.1 Clarias laeviceps | reverse complement strand
CACACACACGTGGTCACAGTGTTATAGTAAACAGTACACACGTGCACAGATGTTGATTATACCAGTAAGAGACGAGCTCTAAGACCCAGCAGGGGAGACGATTACCCACAATTCCACTACAAAAGAGAGAGAAAACCCGTTGGCTCAGTTGTGATTACGTGACGTTCAGCGTCAAAACAAGAAGCGCATGTGTGATGCATGATATTCGGTGCTCGTAAACCAAGACTTGTTTGTCCAAAATTTATTAAAAATCTTTGCTCGTCTTGCGGAACACTCGCAAACCGCGTTCCTCGCAATCCGAGGTTTCACTGTCCCATGGTATTTACTCTGAGTGTGTGAATTAGTTTTCGATTGATTTGCTCTTATATATTGTGTATTTTAAATATTGCATGTTTGTGAAATGTCTTTTGTATACTGTAGGTTGGGGAGGTTTTTATGTTCTCTCATTTCGTTCTAATCCAGATTATAACATCATTAAATCTAAACTTTGTGAAGTGCTTTAGTTATGTAACTGTTCATTTGTTTAAAGCGTGGTTTGTCTCTCTCTCTCTCTCTCTCTCTCTCTCTCTCTCTCTCTCTTTTCATTTTATTCATGCAGCTGCCTCTGAAATTCTGTGTCACGACAGGTCCTTTGTTACTAAAATGATTGTTTTTTTTTTTTTAACAAGGACAAACTGTTCTTGATATGAGAACAATTTTTCAGTGAATTGTCATGAATGGTAAAAGACTTGAGGTTTCTATGTAACACGTACAAATGAATGAATGTCTGCTGCACTTTTGTGTCTCCGTGGGTGGTAGCAGTTTTTGTTCCTGTCCATCTGCTGTGTTAATGCTCAGTGCTGTCTTAAGTTATTGTTGCTCAGGCTGCATTCACTTAATGCGCTCGTGTTACTCTGAGTCACTCACTCATGAAATAATTACTCTTGAACTTCGCTGGTTGAATCGAGCTCATTATGCGCAGGTAACATTGTGCAGGAGTCACTGGAATGAAGAAAAAAAACACAGCTACAGATAAAACTCAGAATTAAATGATATGACTGAACCTTGTGTCGTGTAGCAGCACACAGTAATGTCAACAAACATATAATGTGTGTACAGTATGTATGTTTTAGAAAATACATTGTGCGTTCCTTGGCTGATGCTGTGTTCTGATTGGCTTGTGCAGAGATCTGGCTGGACTGGCTGAAGGACGAGATCGGGCTGATGGAGGGCGACGAGGCCGAGCGTGAGAAGATCTACGAACTCTTTGAGAAAGCTGCAAAAGACTACATCTGTAAGCGTGGCCTTTTTTTTTTTTTTCTCTCTCTTTTTTTACAAAATATCTGAATGAACAGTAATCTAGCTCGCTTGCTTGTTGGCAGCGTTTTGGAAATCTCTTTCAGTTTTTACATTTTTGTGCTATCGCTCTTAACCCCCCATCTGGCAGTCAAAGAAAACATTGCATATAACTGATCTATTAAATCCATTGTCTGTGGATTTATGATCTTGCACTTTGCTCTACAGTTCGAGTTTCTAATCTGGAAAAAGCCATCTGCGGTGATGGCAAAAGAAACGCCGTCCTGAAAAAAATCCATAAATCAATGTTGCTTGTAGTACAGCAGATGTTATTGGTAGGTTTCTTGAAGGGGAAAAAAGTGCACTTCATTTCCAAGGAGAAGCTGCTGTTTCCTAGACAGCATACAAAGCAAATGAAAACAGAATATTAGATAAGTTTTAAAGGCATTTCTTCTGAAAGCGGTGTGGCTCTTGAGTATTTCTATAGGCCTGTTTTTTTTTACTCAGTGTCTCACACACAGGTCCTGATATCTGGTTGGAGTATGCGCAGTACTCTATCGGTGGCATGGGCGCCACAGGAGGCATCGATCGGGTGCGTGGCATCTTCGAGAGGGCCCTGACCGCCGTGGGTTTACACATGACCAAAGGGGCCGCGCTCTGGGAGGCCTTCCGGGAGTTTGAGATCGCCATTCTGTCGACCCTACAGGTCTTCAAAATCTGTTCCTTTTCGTAGTGGACAAAATGACTTGAAAGTTTGTTTTTGTGTTCTTGTTAACAATTGGGTGGGAAAACAGCTGATTATTCAAATGCCTTTCTCTGCCAAAGGTGATTAAACATTAACACGCTCTGCTATCTGTTACAGCCTCCTCCTGGCAGTATCTCCAGTCCTGAGCAACAGGAGCAGCTGAATGTGCAGCTCGAAAGAATCCACACGCTCTTCAGACGGCAGCTTGCCATCCCCCTAATGGGTAAAGATCCTACATACGGGCGGATTAGTCCATTTCCTAATCCTTTACATCGCCTGCGTCCTCTTGCACACAAACGTCCCTATTTTCCTGTATGTCTCTGTCTTTCACATATTTAGTGTAAGGTTATCTGCTTCTGTATGAGAGAATAATCAAATCATGGAACAGTCTAGACACCCAAATATAGCTATATTACTCACCTAATAAATATAATGCACCAGCTTCCCAGTTTAACCATCTAAATCAGTCCAAGACTAAACTGGAGTCTGGACACAACACAAGTGGTACCTGGGGAGTAAAAACAAAACCACAGTAGAATTTATTCTGTAATATGCGCTGCCAAAGAAAACAACTAAGTGTTAGGAACCGTGTAACACATGATCAAAACCTGGAAAGACCGCGTTAGAATTAGTACTAAACAGCTGTGTCTATAAGAAATCTACAGGGTACCCCAAAAAATTTGACAGTTGGAAATATTAATATCTGAGTAACTACATGTAACTAGGTCAGGGGTCGGCAACCTTAAACACACAATGAGCCATTTGGAGCCACACAGAAAACAAAACCCTTCTGACATCTAAAATGAAGATAACACTGCATATATCGCTTTTATCTTTATGCTATGTATAAAGGAACTATAGTGTATTGTAGGCCTGTAGCTATTGAATATTTTAGTAATCGGATAAAATATACATTTGCTTAATAAAACAGCAATGTAAAGTATATAAGAGAAACAAAGGTTAATTGTTTTTCTTTGTAGAAAAATCTACTTTTATTTTTAAATGCATACAGTTCGGAAGTGCGCTGTGTCGCGCCAAACAAATAATTGCGCAAAAACACAACCAAGCTTTTAAAATTAATTAAAAGAAGCTTCTTCTTCTTCAGAAGATTTTGCCTCGATCATTTTTTGTAATCGAATTACTCAAGGAATCGTTTCAGCCCAGTAGTGTATTGCATTTATGAAATCAGTGAACTGCTACAGTGGGGAAAAAAATCTTATTTCTAGAGGCAATAAAAACATTTTGAACTCAGGAAAAAAAAGATGCTCGGTTAAAGGTTACTTTCAAATAAAATACTCCATGTCCATTTGGGTCCTCCTCATATTTATGAAATAAAACGCTGAACTTCAATAATCCTACCTGCAGCAAACCAAAGATGTCGTCTGCTTCTGTGTAACATCATCTTTTTATCACAGGCAGTCAGCTGTCGACCTGAATGAAACCCGGGCTCGAGAAACTCAATAAATCACGTGCCGCTGGACGCGTAATCATAGGTTTACCTCAACTACGAGAGACAAAATAAGAAAAAAAAAATCCAGAAAATCACATTGTAAGATTTTTAATGAATTAATTGGTAAATTCCTCAGTAAAATAAGTATTTGGTCTCCTACAAACAAGCAAGATTTCTGGCTCTCTCAGACCTGTAACTTCTTCTTTAAGAGGCTCCTCTGTCCTACACTCGTTACCTGTATTAATGGAATCTGTTTGAACTCGTTATCAGTATAAAAGACACGTGTCCACAACCTCAAACAGTCACACTCCAAACTCCACTATGGCCAAGACCAAAGTGCTGTCAAAGGACACCAGAAACAAAATTGTAGACCTGCACCAGGCTGGGACGACTGAATCTGCAATAGGTAAACAGCTTGGTGTGAAGAAATTAACTGTGGGAGTAATTATTAGAAAATGGAAGACATAAAGACCACTGATGATTTCCCCCCACCACTGATGATAACAAGAACTGTGAGCAAAAATCCCAGAACCACACAGGGGGACCTAGTGAATGACCTGCAGAGAGCTGGGACCAAAGTAACAAAAGTTACCATCAGTAACACACTGCACCACACACACAGACAATTGGTGCACAATTGGTGGCTGACTAAATACTTTTTTGCCCCACTGTATTATGAAGGATAAAAAAATTATTAATTAGAATTACATAAATAAAAATAAAAAAATAACAAACCCAATTTAAATTGAATACTCATTTATTTATTTTCCAAAGCCACAGGGAGCCACAGCAGAGCGATGAAAGAGCCACATGCGGCTCTGGAGCTTCAGGTTGCCGACCCCAGTCCTAAGCAAAATTAAATAGGTTTCATGTTCAACATATTCAAATGGATATAGATTTTTATAACCGATTTCACAAAGCTTAACAAATGTTGACTATTCGTGACGCCACATCACTGAGGGTGTTTAAGTCCCATCTTTTTTCTTAAAACTCAATGTTTTAAGAAAAAAAAAAAAAAAGTTTTTTCTGGCGTTTAAACCAACATGAGATGTTGATTTTATATATTCTGTTTGATTAGATATGTGTGCTGTTATTTTAATTATGTCTTTTTATATTATTTTATTATTTGTCTTTTTTATATTATTTTATTTATGTGAAGCACTTTTGGGGCATTCTTGTTGTTAAAGTGCTATACAAATAAAGTTGAGTTGAGTTCAACATGCACCACCGGCTGTGACACGACACACGTCAAAAGTCAGTAGTGTCGCTCCAACACATTCACTTTCGGTGAGTCCCTCATGTGGGGATTTTCTTTCCTCCCAAATGCGAACATTATGCTTGTTGACTTTGCCATTCGTATTGCATGTGGCTCAATCACTGAAAACAAGATGCTTTTCACACTCCCCTTCACGTTTCTGTTGCATAGCAACACAGAATTAAATGTAAAACATTAAACTTAGTCAGTTTTTACATATCTGGTTAAAATTTGAGAATTTAAGCGAGAATCGGGTAAGAATGTTGTTAGACTACGAAATTATGTAATTTTTTTGGGACACCCTGTACTTGTTAGTAAGTCCCATCAGAAAAAACGGTTTGATTTTACTAGGGAACATAAAGATTGAATTTTGGAGCAATGGAAAAAAATCATGATGACCCTGTTCCAGAGCAACTTGTCCGTCAGGGTATGAAGGGAAGCACATAAAATGATGCACTAATCCTGCATAGTGTCCACTGTACAAGCATCGGGAGAGAGTGTTGTGATCTGGGGTTGCTTCAGTTGCTCAGGTCTAGACTCGGTAACATTATTTGGCAATAAAATGAAGTCAGATTGTGAGCTGAATTGTACTGAATGACCTGGTTATCACATCTGTGGAGTTTTCCTTCCCTGATGGCACAGGGTTTTCCAGGAATGTTTCTGGAAGCTTGTGGAATAATTTTCACAGATGTGTGCTTTTAATCGGAGCTAAAGATGACTGAATGAGATCTTCGTGTGCAGCTTTTTTTTTTTTTCCTTTTCTTTTTGGCCAAGCGGTTTATTTTAGTGTGAAAACACACTGCATTGCAAGCTTGTGGTTTCAGCTTCTCCATGCAAACCTGCGCATGTTTTACAAGCAGCCAGGAGCCGGCCACCCACTCCACCTGCGCCTAGCCAGATGGTCTGGCTGTGTGTGTGTGTGTGTGTGTGTGTGTGTGTGTGTGTGTGTGTGTGTGTGTGTGTGTGTGTGTGTGTGTTGATAATAAAAGGAGAAAGCCAGAACTGCTTCTTCTCGTACTGGACAAAGCCAAATCACATATTACAGCCATGAGCTGCTTGGCACGTGTTTTCCTGGCTGTTATGCTCTTTTTCTAGGAAATCCATTTTAGTGCGGCTGCAGTAAATTAGTTTGGTGCTGCTTTGTTTCCTATAACCTTGAAATGAGAACACGAATCGCATGCATAAGGCAGAAGAAATGTTTGTGTGTTTATTTAAACACAAGCTGTTTTTGAAAAAAAAAAAATAATAATTTTTTTAAGCCACACCTGCTTATTAGGTGGCAGTGACACAATGCATAAAATCATGCAGGTACAGATTGTGAGAGTGATCTCGGGCATGGTTGTTGGTTCCAAAAGAGCTTGTGTGTTCATCTTCTGCATATTTTTTTTTTTTTTTTTTAGAGTTAAAACACAGAATGCTGGGGGAAAAAATAAATATAAATCTGAGCCAGAGAGTCTGCATACTGGAACATCGTAATGAGAAAAACTAGAAGTGAATGGCAAGACTGAGTCGTGTCTAAGGTGACAGGAAGTCTACAGTATTACAAATAAATACTCTTTTAGGCCAGTAACAAGAATCTCAGGCTGTTATAAGCACAAGTTATAAGACTCTCTCGCCCATATTAGACAAAGGAACACATGAGTGCAATCTTTAACTGTCCAGTTTTGATGAACTTGTGCGCATGGGTGCCTCAGGTTCCTGTTCTTGGCTGACAGGAGTAGATTCCAGTGTGGTACTCTCCCAGCATTAAAATGCATCTTGCCACAAAAATGCGACTTGTCATGCATAAATATAACTTTTAGTTAGGCAGTTTGATGAGAGAAGAAAATCGTGTTTGCTAGTTCCACAGGACTCACCTTTGACTAAACTGAAGCAGTGCTGCTCCAGGTTCGGTTTCTGTTTTATTTGAGCTGTAAAATAGTCAACGGATTATGAAGTGTGATAGGAATAGAGACGTACGTCACTAGATCAGTGTGGTTTGGAACACATACACACTAATGGTAATAAGTGAGCATAATTCAGTGTGCTTAACGTACACATGTCTGTTGAAGAGAAACCACTCACTTTTTTTTGTGTGTGTTAATAAGCACTTTATGATCTGCAGATATGGAGAGCACATACACTGAATACTCTGATTGGACAGACGAGGGTGTGGCGGAGACGGTCACGCAGCACTACAAGCGAGCTTTGCAGCAGCTGGAGAGTCGCAGGCCTTATGAGGAAGCCCTGGTATAACACGCATCACTTTTCTAAAAAAAACTACACACTAAAAAAGAAAACATAGCAAAGGGTTCATGTTCACGTGGCTCTGTGCTTCCCTCTGTGCTGCAGCTGGTGTCCGAGCCTCCGAAGCTGGCGGAGTATCAAAGCTACATTGAGTTTGAGATAAAGGATGGAGACCCTGCTCGAGTTCAGATCATATTCGAAAGGGCGCTGGGGGAGAACTGCTTAGTTCCAGACCTTTGGGCCAAATACACTACCTATCTGGTGAGTTTTGGAACCTGTAATATTTATATATTTATATTTATATATATATATATATATATATATATATATACACACACACACCCATACACTTTTGATTGCACAGAACAGGTATGGGAGTAAAAACTACCATTCACAATTTCCTGTAGAAGGTTTTCAATGATTGGATTGCCTACATCACATCTGGATCGCTGCTCCCAGGAACTCCTTCAGCTAAAAAAAAAAAAATAGTCTGGACTGTACAGGAGATGTGGCAATAACTCCCAGCTGAGTTCCTGTACTGTGCAAGTGGTGTTGGTGAATGATTGTGTGTACAGTTCCCACAGACAGACACGTCTCTTCTGCAAGTTGGTGACAAGTTATCTGTCGATCATCAACTCTCGTGTTCCACTTGCTGAATTTTCACATTTTGACAGACTGCAGTCAGTCCTGAACCACGTCGGCCGGGATCATCATTCACGGACGTTCAGCCATCTTTAAAACGTTTGCGCCATTCAAATGCTTTACTGCGGCTAAAAGTCTGATTTTACGTCGGTTTTACGCCTCCATTTATGAGAAATTTCACAAGACCTTGTTTGACCTGAATGTCCCACGTGTGTGTGTAATATATTATATATATAAAATGCATTAAAAATAGTACTGATCCTACAATTATGAACTGATACAGAGAAAAAAATATCACTAAGACTTCGCGCACACAATATTTACATTTAAAATTTATATTCTTCATATTTAATTTCTCTGTTTGTTTACAGAAACACTTTAGTGACACTGATATCTTTAGCTAGCTTTGAGATCCAGGTAAAAAGCTCTGCTTTAAAGAATTCCTTTAGATTCTCCTGTAAGACATTTACTGTGGGTCCAAATGGCTATACATTTTTTGTTAATGGATCATTTTAAAACACAATATAACAGTTTTTTTAAGATCCAGCCACAATAAAAAAAAAAATAAAAAAACCTTCATCCAATAACTGCTGGATAAAAAGTGTTTTACATACCGAAACAATGTAAACTTAAGTTCTATAAAGTATTGCTGTTAAAGGTCATAGTAGCTATTTTTAATCTAAAGGAATGTTGATGTGCTTGGGTACAGCGTCCAGGTAAATCCACTCAGTATGCTAGGCAACAACTTTTTTTTGTTTTTTTTCCTCCCAGTCGTCTGTGTGTTCATGCCACCTGGTGCATTTTGCTAAATTTTTCACAAGCATTTTAATGACATGCTAATGAGATGCACTAGTTGCAAATGCACAGCGGCCCTTTAGGGGCTTTAGCACAGATGGAGAGAGGAGAGGAGGAGGGGGAGAGATGATGGAGAGTCAGAGCTTCAGGTGCAACCGAGCAGGAGGAAATACTTCCCTGGATAAATGGAGGGAAAGCTCCATTAAAAGAGTGAGAAAACACCTTCCGGATGAAGAGACATTTCTGAGCAGGGACTGACGTTGACTGCTGCATCGAAGACGCAGATCCTTTACACGGTGGCGTTCAATGGCGTCTATCCAGGAATGTTCTTTAGTGTCTGACGCACTGCAATAAAAGGAAATGTGTAATTAAATCCACTGTTGCATGGTTTACTTTTAAGCTGATTAAGATGATGCCAGCTGTGCGTAACAGAAATTATACGCTCTTTTTGACTTTACACATACTAATACTTTTTTCCTTAATGGTTTCATTAGTTATTTATTGCTCTGTGCTTGATAAAGAGCACTTTCATTTAAAAAAAGAAAACATACAGGTGTACGGCGGTATGCAGACTCGTGTGTCTGTAGTGTATTTTCAGGGATAGTTTTAACTAGGCTATGAATAAATACATATGAATGTCAGATTTATTCAGTAGAATCCGTCATGTGGTTTGTGGAGAACAGCGTGACGCAGTCGATTTCTCCAAAACTGTAAAATGTTATCGGAAATTTTAATTCTCAATTTCGGAGAACTGGATTTCATTTTGAGACAAACAGCTTCATGTCGCAAGATGTCAGGGCCTGGTTCCCAGGGTTTTTATTTATTTTAATTTATTTATTTTTTAGCAGAAAGCTGGCTCCCCCTGTTGGTAAGCAAACTGAATTATTTGATGGAAATATAGGGACTGAATGCTGGTCATAGCAGATTGAAACAATGGAAAGTTACTTAAAGGGCAGACTATGAATGTTGTTGGTCTTTTGGCTGCTCCCGACAAGGGGTCGCCACAGCAGAATATCCAGTCCGCACTACAACTTGGCACAGGTTTTACGCCGGATGCCCGAAAAACTCAGAGAGATGACAACAGGAAGAAAACCTTAGAAAAACCTGAATCAACATGGAATTCATCATTTGGGTGAGATCAGATAGTGTGACCATAAATTAGTTTCTGGTATATCTCTGTGCTATGAGGCTGAAAGTTCAGTATAACTGGAAAGGTGTTTAAGATAATATAAAGTCCGTTTTCGTTTTCATTTTCATTTTAGTTCTAAACTATTGAGTGATTGCAGTCACAAGTCATTACTGAAAAACTGTAACTGATGGTCCAAGACCATCTTCATGATCATTGAGAAGAAATGTCCTCAGTCACTACATGCATTCCAAGAAGACCATAAGGGAGGGACCATCTTCCGCAGTAGCCAGGGGCCTCCATTCAAGAGGACCCCTGCATGTGTCAGACAGGTCCGGAGAGCAGAAAGGGTCGCGGTCACTGGCAACTCAGTAGTGCCACGTGTAGCGAGAGGGGAGAGAGAGCGAGAGGCAGAGAACTGAGTATGCTAGCAGTCATATACATACATACATACATACATACATACATACATACATACATACATACATACATACATACATACACACACACACACA
>JAQMYJ010000014.1:6430529-6452868 GCA_030014305.1 Clarias laeviceps | reverse complement strand
CCAAAATGGCCGACTTCAAAATGGCCACCATGGTCACCACCCATCTTGAAAAGTTTTCCCCCTCACATATACTAATACCATTTTATTAAGGTGTATCCGTATAAATGGCCCACCCTATAAAAAGGAGTGAGTGAGACCAAGTTACCAGAAGAACTCAATAAAATAATCAAGGCGTGACAACTTGCTTGAAAATAGTCAGTAGTGTTCGATACAGATTTGTGCAGTTTTAGCAAAACAGTTTTAGGTTTTACTGAGTGCGCTGGAGTACAAGTTCTTCTGGTAACTGTTTCTGGTCACACTTTCTTTTTTCAATCTGAAAACCGTTGGTCTGTTATGTAATATATTGCTTCCTTTACAGACATGCAAATTTTCTTCTGTAATCATATTTACTCTTTTTTACTTTAAGTTTTGTACTGTAGATGACGATGACAGACAATGAAAGGACAATACGAGTGCTGATCTCAATAATTTAATGGTTCTTTCACACACACACTGAAAAGAACTCAACAAATCAGTAAAATAAATAACATCATTCTTGAAATGTAAAGTGCTTCCTGGTGCAGACCTCCAACAAGGGGCACAAAGTGGTTCTGTGGATAATATTGTCTATAGAATTAAATATAAAAATGGGGAAAACACAAACAGCACCACATAACACTGAAACACAATTGAAAAACAATATTGAAATGGCATTTTTACAATAAGGATTTTTTTTAATTCAGTCTAAATCCCGAAAAAAGTGTGTGAAGTGCTAGTGAGCATTTGTGTATAAAAATACTATTGGTAGCAAATAAAACGCTAAAATATTGACCTCAGGCTCTAGATATTTTGTCAAATTCTGAATTTTCGAGGGTTGAAATATTTAAATAATTCCTTGAATGCTAATATAAAATAAAATAAAAAAACCAAAGGAAAATTTTGATAAACACTGTTGACTAAACTAAACGTTTAAACTGTTCAGCATATGTTAGCATTGACCTTGGCAGAAAACTTTGACAATAATCAATTCTTATGCATTTCTTGATTAAATCACCACAAAGATAAAAAAAAAAAAAAAAATCATGAATAGCTGCTCTGACTAAAAAAGGATGCAAAAATGGCAAAACTGCAAAGGAAAAGCTTGAAAGTATAACAAGCAATAAATAGCTGGTCTACGTGGTCTAATGAATCTTTTTTTTTTTGTGTGGTTGAATTGTTGGAACTTGGAATGACCAACCACAGGCTTCATTAAATCATTATAACAATGACGCTGATCAAGCACACTGCTGGTCCACAACTCACAGACATTGATTACGTCAGGACTATTCTATAAATCGCAGATCCCTTCAGTTATGCACCGGTATAGTCTGTTTACAGTCAGGACAAGCCTGATTGCTAGCATCAGGCAAACCCACTGCGTGTTCAGTGGTTGCTATGAGGAGAGTGTCCAGTGTGATCTCTGTACACTTGGCAATGAACCGAATGAATGGCCGAACGTCGCCCTCATTGGCCATGTCTAAGGCGGTGTAATACTCTGCCCGCTGCTCTTTCCTGATGGTGATCGGTGGGTAATTTGCCTGCATCAGCACTAGGTTCATGAGGAGCCTTGATGTCCTTCCATTCCCATCTATGAATGGGTGAATATAGACAAGTTTGTAGTGTGCTAACGCAGCGAATTCCACCGGATGAAGGTGCAGAGCTTCGTCCGAATTAAGCCACTGCACTAGCTCCTGCATGTGCCGCTCCACATCGTTCGGATGTGGCGGAATGTGGTGGCCTACAAACACCTGGCTTGCCCTGAATCGCCCCCCTTCCACTGGATCTGTATATCCCAGCACGCGCCGATGGATCTCCAGGATATCGTTAACCGTGATGGAACCAGGACGTGACAGTAGAGTGGTGTTGATGTACTTCATGGCAGCATCAACACCAATAGCTTCGTTCTGCTCGTGCAGGCTCTTCCCGGGCACGGCGTAGCGGGTCTCGATTATGTGGCGGATTTCAGACAGAGTCAGCGTGTTGCCCTCGATGGCCACCGTGTGGTAAATATGGTGGTAATATGTCTCTTCTAGGATGCGACGAAGGGCAGAGTTGCTTTTTGGGATGGCCATAAGCCGTTGCACTTTGGCGTCGATGTCGCTGAAGTGGCGCTGGTCAATTTCCTCCACTAGGGGGAGTGTGCGATCGCGGCTCACCAGCGCTCTCTGGTGACAGGGTGAAATGGCGAGCGCTTTGCTGTACAGGTGCTCAGCTTGAACCACGTCCTTCTCCTCCTCTAGGATGGTGCCTAACTCGGTGAGGGCATCCGCAAAGTCTGGGTTCATGTTGAGCGCGTGGACAAGAAGTTTGTGCGCCTTCTCTCTCTTTCCCTGTTTCTTCATCTCCAGGGCCTGCTGGAGAGCTACCTTCGCCTCCAACAGTGACTCTGTGAACAGAAACTCATGAGATTACTATAAAGAAGGAAAAAAAACTAAGTTTTTTTTTCTACTGTCACGTCCTGGTTCCATCACGGTTAACGATGTTAAGTTTTTTTTTGGTATTTCAAACACAAAAGAGACTGTTCTTTGGACAACAAAATCTGTTGTCGGATTGATGCAGTGCGGTGGTGTCATTTTGTCACCATAACCATTTAAGTGACTCGAGGAGGTTCTAGCTTGCTTGCCATTGAAACAAGATGTAAAATTTAATAATTTCAGAAAATTTTTATACTATATTTACAAATGCAAAAACCTCTGTCCTTCATTTAAGCAACTGAGAATAAAATGTAAAGAATGTGCTCAGATATTGTGCTTAATATTACAGTTACAAGGAAAACATGGAGTCGTCTTTCTCCATCCTACCTTTACTGGGCTTGGGCTTTTGAGGTAGGAGTTGGAGTGCAGTGTAGGGTACAGTCAGGCTGGTCGAGTGCCCCACGGCACGATGTGTGTTTCCCCATAGCTGACAGCGCAACAGAGAGAACCCCTTCAGTTGGGTGCAGCAATTCTCCTCCACACCCACCAGAGGAAGTAGCAGCACCAACACCGAGCTCAACAGGACGAAGAGGACAGGCCCCCAGCCCCATAGCAGAGGACTAGCACTGACGTGACGCAACACCGTTACCGCCGCCATCAGTCTAGGGGTCCTGCTATTCCGAGCCTCGGGTTCAGCATTCTGCAAAAGAAAGCAGGATGGTTAGTGTTTCTTGGCATCAGTCTAACCCCAATACCAATCATAGTCTTGCTAGTGAACCTGAACTGACAGACACAATGCAGATCTCCAACGTGACAGATCATCTGGACAGAACTATTAAAACAACATCAACACTCTTAACATTTCTCACATAATCTCAACAGAAACTGTACATAGTGTTAGCTTAATTTTTTTAAAAGGGCAAAATTGGACTCAGATCTGGTGTTGGTAATGTACCACAGATAATCTGTACTCTAAAACAGATTGGTGGAATTACTTGCACGAGTCTAATTGATGCAGAATCAGACTGGAAAATTCTGTATTTTCATACAGAGGAATATACTTGTGAAATATCTTGTGAACTCTTTCATCTAACTGGAAAGTTAATGTGCAAATGTGTTTCCTATTGGCTGTCTGTCTGGCTCTGGGTCTCTCTATGGACTTTCCTGGCCAAAAGCTTACATATGCTCTCTTTGAACTTCACATATATCATGGGCGTGTGTGTGTGTGTGTGTGTCTCCCAGTTCAGAACATCAGCCAATAGGCGTATCAAGGTGTGTCGGATACATCAGGCAATAACGCTTCCCTTATTTCAATGTTAACCTTAACAATGTGGTGGTTCAGTCCATTCTTCACTCTCAGGAGGAAAAAGTGTTTCATATGCAATTGTTTTGTTCTCAACAGTTTTGTTAATAAAAAAAAAAAACTAAAATAAGTTTAGATACACACACACAAACTGTTTTAACGCTTGTTAAATAAATCTTGTTAATGTTAATTTTCTTCTTTAGTGTAAATAACGTCCGCACTGTCACGTTTAAGGAAAATTCGGAGGTTATAAAATGAAAAAGTTTTTTTTTTCTCATCTCGCGTCGCCTTTTCAATACCTCGTTAATTCCTTTTCTAAAATTAAAACGGTTGTGTCGAATGTGGCAAGTAAACACACGATAGATTTTTCAACTACAACTATAACTTAGTAACTTAGCAACAAGCTAAAAATAAAGAATGCGCCTGTCACCAACTACGTCATCAACACGCGTCCAGTGTAACCATGGGTCGCAGGCGCTAACTCGCAGTCGGAGTGGTGTTTTGTTTTATTTAATAACAAAGAATTTAAGCCAAGTTACAAAAGGATGTTTGAGTTGCAGACACATCGGCAGGATCCCACCCACTTGTATAGCTGTGTCTCATTCCACAGTGCAGGTAATGGCGTTAAGGGAACTTCCGTCGACAAAGTTCCAGCGTTCCTACCATGTGACGTCACCAACGCAGACGTCACTTCCTTCGTGAGTTACCCTGGTAATGTTAGCACCTCGGCTACCTTTTGCTCCTATTAGGGAAATTTCACACTATTCAAATAAAATATTAAATTGAAACAAAAACTGATAGCATTACAAAATGTGTATAACTCGTAAATACATTATTTAATTAATTTACAAGATGTAGAGGCATTATTTGCATTATTTTACAGATTGATATCCTATGTAGCTGTAAGTATTTTGTGATTTAATACATTATTTTTTATTAAAGTAGAATATCATTAATTACAAATTCTTATTGTGTCATATTAATACTATGATGATAATAATGGTAATAAATATATAAAATAACTTTTTGGCCTAAATTTTTTCCCATGCAAGGCGCATTGACTGATAGGAATCATTGTTGTTCACTTTGATTGGAATCATCGTTCACACTTCAGTTTGAACCAAGCGGTTTCAATTGCTGAAGTTTGGAATTATACTTGACATGGCTGAACACCCTGGACTGTCCACTTCGCAGCGAACTTCAACTTGACTGTAACACAGCTTATGTCTAGAGTAAACTGGAAGATGTTAATAATGTAAATAATGTGCTGTGATTGTGCATAGCTATGAGTGATTTATATTATTCCTTTTTAAGCTGCTTTTACATGACCAGTGGTTGTTTGTAAATTGTTTTGTTTAGCTTTCTGTGTGGGGTATATAAAAATATAAAATGCTCCATGTTGACGACCATTATGCCAATAAATGATTCTTTGCTTCTAGTAGGTTTTAGTCTCAGATAATATTGGTGATGTTTTTCTGCCAGGGACTTGGAGCAAGATTTAACTTTATTGTAGATTACTGACATCACTATGCAATGTTCACTCTGGAACAATAGCTGTCTGTTAACGTTACAGTCTATAAACTCCTAAAATTGAAACTAATCATGGAACTGGTTAAAAAAAGTTTTACACCGACAGCTTTAAATGCATAAACGAGTATGTATTTTGCTATGGGTTTGGCCAGTCGTAACTGGAGGGCTCCCTTGCTCAGTGCCCTTAGTGTTCATGTTCAGTAGGTGGTGGTATCGCGTTGTTGTGCTGTGTTACTTGGCCTAGCTGACGTTGTGCAGGGTTGTGTGTGATTGGAGCGTTAGAAACCAAAAACCTTGTGTAACAGAACGCTGAACTGAATTGTGACCAAATATTTTGTGTAGTTTTTATCCCCCCAATTATCTCCCTAATTTAGTCGTATCCAATTCCTCCCCGTCACTAGGGGGCTCCCACATTAAGGCTACTACTACCACTCAGTCGGGAGGGCCGAAGACTATCACGTGTTTCCACCGAACCACATGACACCAGCCGACCGCATATTTTCGAACTGCTCGCTCACACCGTTGGGGGTGGCGTAACAGCGCTATCCGCTCCTTCCGCTTGCGTGAGCTCACAGACGCCCGACTGGCTGTAAAGCCGTGATTAATGTGGGAGCACGAAGTACCTCTCATCCCTCCCCTCTGAGAGAACTCGGCCAATCAGCTCTATCTAGGCCTCCGGCGGCGAGAGGGAAACTCCGGATGAAAGGGTGAGCACTTTACCAATCCGCCACTCAAATAGGGGCCCTATTTTGTGTAGTTTTATGTAGACTTTGGCAGTTTTTGAAGAATTTGGGGACAACAAAATCTTGCACCACAGGCTATTTTAACATGCAATGCATTCTTATAGTGTTTCATTTTGTGCCATTAAAAATATGTATACAAGTGTCTCTTAAATAAAAGAAATTCCGTCAATTAGTTCCTATCGTCTTAGAAAAAAAACTCAGGTGAGTTCATGTTTTAAGGTTAAAGAAGCTTCGCTCTTATGTGTTTTAAATCCTCTTCTGTGCAGTAAGAGGACATTTGATGAATTCTGAGCATCCTCCAAAAAGATTACATCTGTGTACAGAATATAAAGACTGCAATCATAAAAATAATTAAGCAAAGGGATAACAAAATTCTTATTTAGACAAACAACTATTGGCACAAGTTGGACACAAAATTATGTAGCGCTGAGAGCTTAGCTATGAGAAAAATGTTCCCCAAGAGGAAAAAGCTCACTGGAATGAAGCAACATTTGGTGCCATTAAACAACCTTGTCTTATATTACACATACAGAAACTCTATGGAGCAGTTGATGCTTGATTTTACTGTGTCTAATAATGAAATGTATGAATGTTGTTCACACCTAACCAAACAGCTCTCTAAAACAGACAGCATTGCTGAAGCAGAGATCTCCTTTACTCATCTATATGTACCTCTAGATTTAGACAATCATTTGGATGTGGTCATGTATCTTCGCAGTGAAAGACTGAAGGCATGGGCCCATTATAAGCTCTCTTTTTTTGCTCCGACTGACTCCCTACTATACATAAAATGTCTAGGTCGAGAGAAAGAGATCAGTATGGATGAAGATTTGGATGTTGGCTCATTGACTTTCTTATTCACACCTTACCACATAAACATATACTGAATGTTGCATTAATGGGAAAACACTCAAAAACAAAATTGTGCACGCATGATTGATTGTATTCAATTAGGTTTGGGGTCTTGAGTATCTAAACCTTAAGCACAGGCAGATTAGTCAGACTTGAAGTCTTTTATTCTCGTCTTGTCAAGTGCGGAGGGAGATGTTTGGCTTCAAGGTCTGGGGGACTTTTGAATGAACTCTTGGTAAGAGAGACGAGAAGGACTGCTGAACTCTAATTACTTCGGTCACTGCTCAGACTCCAGAGTTGTACAGTGTATTCACACAGAGAAGACACCGAAGAAGGGGGCATCTTTTTTTCATTTTCACACAGGCTCATGGTTTTGTACCAAGCTCCATTTTCACAGTTGATTTTTGTACATGTGAGTTTGTCCCTCTCCCATTTTTTTTTTTTTTTTTTTAACACCTGTTGTTTAGCGTATCGAGATGTGATGGTCGCATCAAGCAATAATTCTGCACTTATTTCATTTTTGAGTTTGTTTTGTTAATACAGTTAGGCCAGATAATCAACTTTTTAACTTTTCCATCAACATTTACCTCAATTTTGTCTTGCACGTTGAATATGGTTGTGGAAAGGCCCTGTAAGCCAAGGTTTATTCAAATTCGCTAAAAAACAAGATCCAGATAAGTCAGTTATGTAAGCAACTCATTATTGTGCAAGCAATAATTCTCCACTTATTTAATTTTTAAACTTAACAGCTGGTAAAATCTTTTATCAAGCTCCTGTGGGTTCATTTAGATCGACCTACAGCGCTCGAACATCACTCCATGTATTGGTGCATGAAATTAATCAGAAGTGTGATAACGTGACGGGAATAAAATAAGTTTCATAAACAATACTGATTATCTTAAGACGTAGCTGTAGTTGGTGACAGACATGTATATAAAAGCCCTTTTGCAACCTAAACCAGTTCATCTGAAACCAAAGGCCATGCAAATAATCATAAAGCCACAGAGAGCAGAATGTTTTCCTTATTCTACTAGGGAAGCTCTGGATTTGCATTGTGCTGCTTTTGGCTGATGGAATAAATGAAATGAGCTGCATGAACGAGCTGGTGTACAGGTGTTCCTATTAAAGTGGACAATTTTTTTAGCAGTGATTAAATAGTTTCAGTTGGCAACAAGTTATTTAGCCCTAATTGATGCAGTGATTCTCATTTCTTAAACAACCGTGTCAGAAGACGCAGCCTGTGTTCACGGCAAAGATGTTACTCTGTTTCAGGAGGATTTCAAATATTCTAGGCACATAATTAAAACCTGGAAGGATAGTGCTGAACCATCATCTTCGAGAAATGAATGTGCTTGGAAAAGACGTCCTGAATGAGACGGACGGGAGATCACTTAAACGTAATCATAAAATAAAACAAAAACAACAGTAGAACGCATGTCTATGTTTAATAGTGAAGATAAGAGCATTTCCACACTAGACACCGTTACAGACTAGACGCTGAAATAATCAGACATTACTTTTAAATTGTGGTTCAAGCATTTTCCTTGGCTCTCTCCTTAGCGTTCTGTTGTACACACCATCATACCAAACAGCACAGAGACTACTTTTCAGTCTTTAACCAGGAAGACCGACTGATTACTAAGCTTGAAGACACCTGGAATGTTAATTACAGGACACATGTTAGTTTTACATGTTCTATGGTCAAAATCTTTTCTACGGGTACCATCATTTTAGTCCAGGCCTGCTTCATTATTATTATTATTATTATTATTATTTTAATGCTTCTGTTGAACCACAATGCAAAAGCAATTCCTGATTTTCATCAGTTAATGTTTTATTTATTATTATTTCTGTCAGTGACCATTGAGGGTTTTTTCTTTCTTTAACTGAAGGGTACCAACAATTTTGTCCTCGTGTGAATATATAAAGATGCTTCAGTAGCAGATCCGCAGCTGTAGCTTGTGGCAGATTTTCACATGCATTAGGTAACTGATTTAGCTGAAACAGCCAGCTGTTTGGGTAAGTATGACATTTTTAGACTTTTTTAGACCTCTTGGGCCTGAAGAGGAAACAAAAAAGGGCCAGAAGGGAAACAGAATGTTTAAAAATGATTTGGACAATGAATATACAGTGCATCTAAAAAAATGTCAATATTGTGCAAAAGTTCTTTTTCTTTTCATAATTCATAATAATGTAATAAGAGACACGCATATTCTACTTTTATTACATGTAAATTGACATTTCACACCTTTTTGTTTTAATTTTGATGGTTATGGCTTGCAGTTCAAGAAAATAAAAAGAATCCCCCCAAAATATTGAATGGAATATTTAATAGAGTTTGAGTGAAATAATAGTCATATAATATTCATATACCCTTGGGAAAGACTAATGACTTGGTGTTTCGTCCACAGTGTTTTATCAAGTCTAAAGTGAACAAAGCCAACTCGCATGAGATTTTAGAGCATTTCATGTCACTCCATGTCTGCTGACATGCTTTATGGAGTTGCCCTTTGGATTTCCTTTTCCAGCAAGACTTATCACCCGCTCGCAGTGTCAAAACTACCACGAACTGGCTTGCTGACCATGATATTACTGTGCTTGATGGGTCAGCCAACTCACCTGAATTTGTTCTCTATGTACTATTGTCTAGACGAAGATGAGAAACACCCGACCCAAAAATACAGATGAGCTGAAGGCTGCTATCAAATCAACCTGGTCTTCAATAACACCTTAACAGTGCCTCAGGCTGATCGCCACCATGCCATGCCGTACTTGACACTGTGCGCGGGTGCTAAGTCTTGCTGGAGAAGGAAATCCAAAGGGCAACTCCAGCAGACAGAGCTCGTCACCAGACAGAAGCATGGAGTGCTCTAAAATCTTGTTAAATCTAAAGTTAGCTTAGTTAACTTTACACTTGATAAAACACAATGATGAAATGATTATTAAGGGGAAAAACATGGACCGAACCTACCTGGTCTTGTGTCAAAAACTAATTTCTAGTAAAATTTCACTAAAATCTAGTGTTTGCGAAATTGCATTTTGCATTAAAAAGAGGCAAATAGTTTTCATGGCACTGTAACTTGTGTTGCCAATTCAGTCATTGGCCAAACTTAGGGAATTAATTAAATTAAATAACAATGAATTGGGTTAAATTAGCATATAGATGCAGTAACTATGAGTGTACAGTAGAGATAGGGGGTGCGGAGGGGTCAATTCAGTTAGTGTGGCGATTCACATATTTCCACACTGACTCCAAAATTGATTTAAAAAAAATTATATTCACGTTTATAATAGAGATGAACCAGTCGATCGGCCAGTGACCAGAATTTGCTGGTTTTCAGTCTGATTATCTGTGACTGGTTATCGGCTGATCAGTCTCAGGTATAACTGATTCTGTAATGAGCACAGAAGCTTCCGGGTGGCGCAACAGACAAGCTACATTATCAAAAAAAATTTTGCATGTGAAAAGCCTCTGATCTGACGTTTTCTCCAAACTTTGTGGGCAAATAGTCTTAAACCCACTCAGTCCACATGCTTACATCATTCCCAAAGCACTGCGAGCACAAATCAGCTATCAGATCATCAGCCACGCAACCTGCTCACCTCACGGTCAAGTTGGGTTTTGAGACTTTGGAGACATTTGAGGCTGTAAAAATTCTACAGGCTGTGCACTCGGAGCTATTTACACATCTTCATCCCGTGTGGTAGCTGTGAATTATTTGTTAAGTTTGTTTAGAAATAATAATTATTTTGTAGGACAGAGATCAGATAAATGTTAAACTCTTATTTGTAGTTAGTTTGAATTTTTTAAATGCTGCACTTGGTTTTTAAGTAAGAAAACGACTGTTCTAAGGAATGGGCTACATTTAATTCATTACATTTTTTTAAGGGTTTAAAATTGTAACAAAATCAGGAGAGAAATGTAATATTGAATCGGGATATTTATAGAATTGATATGTATAGAATCGTGATATTAATGGAATCAGCACAGAGGTATGGTGATGATATCGTGTAGGGAGGTGCTGCTGATTCCCATCCCTGTTATAGAGTGTAATCATTATATACTGTACATTGTATACTGTACACAGATATGCATTGAATCATTTTCTTCATGACATTAGTGTGAACCAGCTGCAGAGACATGACTGTAAGAGCAGTAATGTTGAGCTGCTGATGTCTGATGCAACACAATCAAGATAGTGTAGAACAGCAGGAGGAGGAGATTAAAGAGAGAAATCAATACTGCGATATACTCGGTTATCTAGTAATTACCTATTTCCTGATGTCATGTTAATCTTGCTGTAGTTGTTAATACATGCGCAGCGTTTAATCTGACGCGTTAACAGTTACAGTTGTTACTGATGCGCATAACCACTGCGTACTCGCGCACTAAACAGTACACACTAACCCCATCTTCACATGTGGAACCATACTACTCACTCATACTACTCACTCATACTACTCACTCATACTACTCACTACAACAGGAGGCAAAGTTAGACTTCATTTAACCGTTCATACCCAACAAATCACTAGTCTAATTGACCAACAAAGAGTTTATTCCTACGTAAAATCACGTGCTTACCTTTTCATTCAGATAACAATCCGTTTTATAGTGGAAAATTTAATAAAAGTTGTGAATTGTCCTATTCGTTTTATCTCTATCTGTAGCACTGCTGTCCACTTCCGGGAATGTGACGTAGTTCGACGTCAACGCGATTCGTCGTGTCGATGTGGAACGTGCTCGGTGATTGGCTAATCCCAGATTTACGTAATCCTAAACAGCAACACGTTTACCCGATCGTAGGGCCTTCTGATTGGATAAAAACAACCCAGGCTTGCTATTGGATACGACATGCTCAAACACACGCCCTCCATAAATTACTGATAAAATAAATAAAAACACATCAACAATAAATAATAATAATAATAATAATAATAATAAACACTTGAATTAAAAAATATATATATATATTACTAATGAAAATAAACTAAAACAGAGTTGAAGTAAATGTAGTTCATCACATGATCACTAGATGGAGCCATGATTTAATGGTTTAAAAAAAAAATGGTCAGAAAACATTTACCAGTTGTATTAGGACCAAACAACAATTTCATTATTCACTCTATAAGGCCATTGGGTAGGTGTAGAATTATTATAGCTCGTGCCCCATTTAAGAACAGGAAACAGGTCACCAGACCATCATCCAGATGTTATGTGGATTATTGTTTGGACCTGGTCTTTCAGTATGAAAGTAAACTTTCCTGGCGGAATATAATCATCTGGTTTTATTCTTGCCCTGATAAAAGGAGTGGCGTAGGGGGGATATCCTGTTCTTTGTTGCCTGACAAATTTTTGGAAAATCTGGAAGGGTCTTTAAAGTGAGCTTCCTTTTCCAAGGATGTTTACAACAAACCCACAGATTCCCACGCAATCAAAACACAATGTTACATTGCTGTTCAGGTTATATTCTTGCATACAAAAATATATGGCATACATTGTACAGATGTTTTTTTTTTTTTTATAAAATAAGGAGTAAAATATGATGTTTGTTAATATGAGGAATAAATATGATTAAAATATTTGTGAATGGCCTTTTAAACATTCTATAATTTTATTGTTTTAACATCTCTTAAACAATTTCCTTCAGTCGGATCTTTCAGTCTTTATATACATTCATCCACAATTCTGTCAGTGCAACAGTTGTTTAAATGTCTATAAAAAACATGATACTGTACATTTACAGGAGTTTTATTCCGGTCACCGCCTCAGGGTCTGCAGGACCTGCAGTTAGATTAATTGGTTGTTCCCAAATTGCTGGTAGTGTGTGAACGAGAATGTATGTGTGTGCATGTACTGTATGTGTGTGTGCTTGTGCCCAGCAATGACTCACAAGCACAATGGCTACATTGGGGTCTTTCTCTCCCGTTTGGGAAGTGTGTTGGAACAGGACGGTAAGTGTATCGATGTATGGGGGACACATTAAGTAGTTTTTCCCTCAGATTTTAAACCCAACACTTTTCCACTTCAGATAAATGATAGAACTTCTCTCATTGATAATACTGTTTCCAAATACTGATATTGATAGTGTGGCCTGCACTGGCCGTACTTAAGGCAGTACTTAATTTTGACCTGGCATAGTGACGGAATTTACCAAAATCTGCTGTTCAACAACTTTCAACATACAGTGAACACTTCATCCACCACCCATGATGCTGACATGGAAATGACATGTGGTGTGATGTCAACTCCGCAAACTCTATTCCACCCCAAACTACAAGACAAGTATACTTGAACTTAATTTATAAGGCAAGTACACTTTTATTAAGTATAAACGAACGTATAATTAAACTTTTCTATGTATACTTGTCAGTTTATGACATGAATACTTAAGTACATTTTTGTTAAGCATACCTGTGATGAGAAAATAAAAAGTAAACTGAAAGCATGCTTGCTTACTTTCTGTTTAAAGAAGTATACTGTTAATACACTTGGCTTGAATTAACTTCTAATTTGGTAAAGGGGAAGGCAAACTATTTATTTTGAGCAGTAAACTGGCCTATTGAAAAGCAGACAGATCAGTTTAAATGACGTGAAAAGGCTATTTAAATCACCGTCTTAAATCTGGGTCACATTGAATGCTCTTGTCTGGTGTAACTCAAAGGGTTCAGGGTAGTTGCTTAACTGTTTCAGGAAACACTGCTGATGGCACTAAAGAAAGTGGGCCACATTTCATCTGTACGTAAAAAGAATCAAGCTGCAACCGGGAAACTGAGAAGTGAAAAAACAGACCCTGTTGAGGCAATGGGGAGGAAGCCAGAAAGTGTTCACATTACAATTCTAGATAACTTTGTTTTCTTTTTACTAGACTGTCTAACTGGAAATGACGTAAGTAATAAGTCAGATGGCTAGAAGTGAAAGAGTTGTGTAACAACTGTGGGGTTTTATAGGCAAAAGAATCTGATGTTGAGAAAAAAAATCTAAACCAGCTGACAAAACTGTAGGAAGAAATGCTCAGTAATGAACATGGGAAAAAGGCAGAAAGAACAGCAGAGAGTGATTTTGTTTGACTACTGGCTTCTTCTTGAAATCAGGAAAAACAGGCTACAGGTACAGTTAATGTGGGAGTGTGAGTGCATACACTTTCTCTCTGTTGTTCCTGGATTTCTGCCTGAGGGTCTGGGACATGGCTCAAGGTTAACATAGTGTTCGACTAAACAACAGCCAATCCACCCATCCCTATTTTTTCCATGGAAATAATGTTATGATGCAGTCAAAGCACAAATTCTTCTGGAAGGTCAACAAAAGCACAAGGAGAACAATCTGGTTTGATCGCTATGTGATTTAAAATTATTCATGCGTTGTATAGAGATGACTCTTCTTTTCACTTTGTCTGTTTGCTGTATTTTTTCAGTTGTTTAAAAATTATGTACATAGCTACTAAAAAAGTAAGTAATAAGTGTGAAAAAACATTATCTATTAATTGTTAAAACTTGTTCTTCTTTTATTTCTTCTTTTAGGGTCATCACAATGGATCCAGATGTTTCATTTGGCACAGTGTTTAATTTTTTTCTGCCCTTCCTGATCCCACAGTTTCCATTTAAACAGATCTCAGACACTGAGCGGCTTGTTACATAAGCAGGAACATAGCTCATAACTCACACACACACACACACACACACACACACACACACACACACACTGAAGCAATTAATTTTCACACACTTTGCAAAGTCAAACAAACTTTATTCTTTATACTCTCTGTGATGTTTTGTTTCATTTTCAGTTTACTAGGGAGAATAAAGATTGGACTTTAGAGCAATGAAGAAAAGTTCATTTAGTGTGATGTGTCCAGATTGACCCTATTCTAGAGTAAGAAGTGATGTATCAATCGGGTCTAGGCTCAGCAACGGTATGTAAGTTTTTCTTTGTCCTGCAAATTTCATATGCAGAGCTGGGTATGAGGGATGGGGGATGGGGTCCCCAATATCATATAATAGTTGAACTACAGTATATACTGTAAAGTCATTTCAGTTCTTCTTATGAGGTCATCTACTGGGCCTGGACAGAAGATTTTCTTTTTCTTTTTCTACAGTTGTTATATTGTACAATAGATTCCTGCTTTACTTCTCCTGCTACTGTGTTCATTCTACTTCACATTGGAGGGTTAGAAGGACGCTTGTTGTGACAGCGAACAGGCTGAGATTCAAGTTACGAGAATATGTGTATTAGGATTGGCATTGTAATTGCATTTCTAGAGCGTTAACCATTAAAGGCATGAGGCCTCATCATCGGGTCAGAGTTCCGCTGTTGGTTTTATTGGACCAATGTTTGCTCAATCTGTTTCCAAAGGCATTTTAAAAGTAGTGATGGAGAAAGCAATCCACTGTATTTGTGTTTATCATCACCCCCTTGCGTTAACCTAAATAAATTATCTAATATTCACACAAAACACAGTCCAGAGGGCATTCCAACTTTATGCAATCAACAGACTGTGAATCTGCCATATGTGAAACATATAAACAGATACACAAACAGTTATGTTTATTTTAGTGGGAGGAAACAAGAGTGAATATTTCATAATGAATGGTTGAATGTAAAATTGGGAATAAATAACGTACCACTGGCAGCATATTGGCATAGTGGTTAGGAGTGTGGCATCACACCTCCAAGGGTTCGAGTCCTGATTTGTGTGTGTGGAGTTTCCCTGGTGGGTTTCCTCCCACAGATAAGGCTAGTTGGTATTTCCGGACTACCTGTAATGAGTGTGTGCATGCTTGTGCCCTGCGATGACTCGGAGTCACGATGGTTCCGTCTCATTTGAAGAAGGCAACGCAGACAGCTTTGACTACCTGAGACAATCATCTACATACTTGCTAGGGTACTACTAGGGTACCCTTTGTGGAGCAACACACGTCCTGAAGACACCCCAAAAAGGAGGCATCTCTTCCTACATTTTATACATAAACATATAGTTTTGATTTTGTATTCGCTCGATTTTTCACAATTGGTTTCAATGTAATTTTAATTGTGTCAAAACCTCTTTGTGCTGTTAATAAACTAGACAACATTCTGACACCTTCATGTGTGTGTTTTTGTGTGTGTATGTTTTATCTCCCAATCAGCCAGCATGTTGGAGCCGAACAATAAGTTTATCGCGGTATAGGGAACACATCAATCAGTTTTTCCCTCAGATTTTAAACCTAGCAATTTTCTACTATGATAAACCTTATCCCAGTTAATTTTATTTCCAAATGTTGATATAGATAGAGTGGCCTGCACTGACAGTTCTTGATACAGCAGTTGTTGTTACAGCACTGTTGGTGACTGTTGTAACTCTGGAATGCATTAAATGCTTCTGTGTAATGATGTCAGAGGAGTTGCTCAACAGTTTTGTTGTTGATGATACTAAAGTGCACCACATTTCATTTGCACACTGAAAGTATAAAACTGCAACTGGACAAACTGAGAAGTGAAAATAACAAACTCTGTTGATGCTGTGTATGGGAAGGAAGCCAGAGAGGAGCTCTAGAGGGAACTAGGGATAGAAGGACGTTATGTAACAAAGTCTTATGAATAAGAGTTTTGTAAGGACAATAATCTGATGTTGAGACAAAAAGTCTAAATGTGGAAACAAAACTATAGAAAGAAATAGGGTGTAAAAACAATCATAGCAAACTGATAAATGCTTAGAAATGCACATTGGAAAAGGGCAAAGACCTGGCAAAGAACAGCAGAGAGTGATTTTGTTTAATTATTGCCTTCTTCTTGAAATCAGGAAAAACTGGTTACAGGTACAGTTGTTAACCAGGTGTGTGGGAGTGCAGTGTGAGATACACATACACTATCTCTCTGTCGGTTCAGTGTATCTGTGCAACTGTTTGCCACATGGCAGGAGGTTTAAAATGTGTTTGACAAAACAATAGGCACTCAGTAGCAATATTTCATTACTTTAATCCACCCATCACTATTTTGGGTATTGAAAAAAGATGATGATGGTGTTAAACCAAGTTCAAGCTTTCTAAGAAGCCAGCAAACACACAAGGAGAACAATATCACTGATTTGATCACTGGGGGGGATGGGGTTGGGGTTACTTTCTGCTGCAACAGTTTCTATTTAATCAGACCTCAGGCGCCCGACACAGAGTGATTTGTTATATAAGCAGTCACATAGCTCATAAGTCTCTCTCTCACAACCACACACACACACACACACACACACACACGCACACACATGCACACACATGCACACACATGCACACACCCCTTCTATTTACAGCAGGTCCTGTCCCTGAAGTAATCAAATGTCATACACTTTGCCAATTTTGACATTCTGCTCCTGTGGATGCACTTTGACATTTTGACTTGGTGGATTTTGAATTTGTCCAGGGTTTGTCCAGCTCTCAATAGAACACTTGGATCCAGCTCTCCTTAAGTTATTTGAATAGACAACAAAAACATCATTGAATGATTCTATTCAGAAGTTAGGTAGGTCTGATTAAATAGGAATAATGGACGTGTATGTTACTGATTAAGGGTTTAACACAATTATAACACTATAATATTAAATCTGTATAAGTATTTCAATTTAAACCTAAAGTGAAAGTGACCTAAACTCAAAGAATTTTCATTTAATCAAATATTGACCACATTATTCTGCCACTAGAGAATATTGGTTTTAAATTTCATACTTAGAAAAGACATCACTGTCTGGTGGATTTGTGAATTTCGGCTTAAAATCCCATCCATGTTAATGAAAGTCTTTCTTTGTCCTGCAAATTTCATATCCACGGCTGGGTATGAAGACCAGGGGATGGGGTCCCCTATATTATACCCCCAATATAATATAGTAGTTGGACTAAATAAAGTCATTTCTGTTCTTTTGCTGCTGCGTTGGTGTTAGGACATCTCCTGGGCCTGGGAAGATTCTCTCTTGCTTTTTCTTACAATTGTCGTATTGTACAATAGCTTCATGCTTTACTTCTTCTGTTGCTTCTGAAATGACTAAACTAAACCACTTCATGGTTCACAAACAATAGGCCCTTTGAATATTAGTACAATGTGACTTGTGTTAATGACTGACCTAACTTGTTAAGTACAAACTTCAAGAAGGATTTAAACAAAGCATGAATTGTTAAATCCTTCTTTTAAACTACACTAGATTTATTGCATTCATTCTCACTTTTGACAAAACTTTTGAAATCCACATCTCCTTCTAATTCTCACCATTAAAGGGAAGTCTGAACTTATTTACCATGCTATGCTGCCAAAGTGTAATGATTTATGTTGGAAATATTTGTCAGATCTTTTTTTTTTTTTTTTTACAAAAAAATAAGGGATTATATAAGGAGGTTTCAAGTCAAACCAGGGCTTTTGATTGTGAGAAACATTTATGAGAATTAAAACTCCTTTTATTTCTCTATGTAATCCCCTGCTACAAAAATTCACGTATCCCAGCATTTAATTAGTGCTTGTTGTCTTGGGTTGGAAAGTGACACATTGGTGTAAAAAGTTTGAATACTGCTGAAATAGAAAATACAAGACCACAAACAATTTAAAGTGAAATTCCTAATCCAACCCATAAACATACTTGGACATTTACCCTAAATATATTGACAACATGCATATTTAGGAAAATAATTGTAAATCCAGTAGTTGGTATTATATGTCTTGAGGAAATATGTATGTATAGCCACCTCAGTAATGTGGTCATTTGGCACCATCAACAAAATTGAGCTTGCACAACAACAACAACAACAACAACAACAAAACCCTTTGTATCATCTTGTATCAGGTGGACCAATGAATTAACTAGAATGGATTTGAATATAATTTTCTAAAGGCCGTGTAAGCCATAGTTCAGCTCATTCAAATGAGTAAAAAAATAACATCCAGATAAGCTATTTATGTGAACAACACATCAACTCAATTACTCTGTCCATGTCTTGGCTTTTACTCTGTCTTGGATAAAAATATCCAAGAAGTCTTTTCCAGATGTCCTCGCATGCAGGGGTTTGTAAAAAAAAAAAAAGTACATGTTCTATAACTTCATGAATACATAAATGAATATAGTCCTGTGGGGAAAAAAAAATCAAACAGTCCTTAAATTTTATGTTTATATTTTACAGGGTAGAAACTGTTCATTCCACAACAACTTAACAACAAAACAAAAAACAAGAAAAACACAACAGATTTCAATATGTAGTCATTTCTTCAACTTAAAAGAACATCCTAAAACCAGGTGGGGAAAATTGAGTACAGCTGTCTCTAATATCATTTATTAGAAATTTTTGCCCACTCTTCTTTACAACATTGCTTAAATTTATTGAAGTTTGAGGGCATTAGTTTAGACACAGCTTTCTTAAGATCCTACCACAACATCTCACTGGGCTTGATGTCTGAGGAAGAGATCTTTAATATAGTGCATGAAACAAAGAACACATTATTTCCACTAACAGAAATAACTCAGTGAGACATTATGTAACATTTTGATAGTTGGATCTGACTATTGTAGGGATGAACAGAGATCCCAAAGAGAACAATCAATCAATCACATTCCAGAACCCTTCACCTTGCCTGAATGGCGCCATGTCAATAATCTTATCTGATCCGCGAACATAAAGGAGCGTCAGTAAAACGAAGCCACAGGAAACTTAACCAGGCATGGGACAGGAAGTTTGCTGTGCCTGGAGCCATGCTAAGACCAGATGCCTCGAAATAAACCCAAAACCATAGCGTAAATCGGCGATCTGGTAAACAAAGCAGACAGTTTTACAGCTTCAACCCGAATTGGGGGGACCACCAAGTCACACTTTGATACTCTCGTTTACCTCCAGAGCACATGCCTTTCAATAAACAGAGCGGCATACGGCATGGACACTATTTTAAATTATCTTTAAAGTGTTTTAATTCAGTTTAATAAAATTAACCCAAATCCTTGTTCTCCCTGTGACCCAGAGCTAAAACACTACACAGTAAAGGTAAAGAATGCAGTAGTCATTCTTTGTCTACATTATGTAAAACCCTACATATTAATGGTGGAGAATGCACTGGGCATTTTGTAGACATTAAAATGTTTACACTATATATACAAGGGGAGTTCAAGTCAAACTTGGAGAATCGATTGTGCAGAATAGCAGAACAAAGTTTTGTGGGTAAAAACTCCCTTTATTTTCCCCATATAATACACTAATGCACTTATCCCAGGGTTCCCCTAGTGTTCGGAATACCATCAAGGTAGAAAATCTTCTTAGTATGTTGAAGCCATGATCAAACTGTTTGTTTCACTTCTGAAATTTTGGCCTGGACATTGACAGAAAAGATGCGGATGGAAGCTTTTTAACGGACAAGATATGATATGAAATAGTTGTGAGATGTGAAATGTGGGATTAATCTGAAGTATGGTGAAAGGAAGTGAGAGTCTGACGGAACAGGAGGTTAATAATTTTGGTTATGGTGAAAGAACCAATGAAGCAGTGTGAGAGTTTGCGGTCTCAGACTTCAGGAGAATGTTCCTGGCAGTGAGCATTTCTCTCTGGCCTACCTTGTGCCAGAAGTCTTGGAGCGAGCATAATCAGCTTGTTTCTTGTAGGCTTTAACCGAGTGCAGCAATATCTAGCCACAGTGGGACACAGTTACCCTTCCTCCACTCTTTTCACACACATGCGTGCACACAACAGAAACACTGTTTTATCGGAAAAATTAACAAGAAATCTCTCTAATTACACTCGATTGAGCGACACACTAACGGAATCACTGCAAATTAACCTGCACTTTACCTTTAAAAAAAAAAAAAAACGTGACAAAGAGGTGTTTCTGTGTAGAGCAGAGAGAAAGAGTGTGTGTCTGTGTGTGTCTGTGAAGGCGAAAGTAGGAGGGGTGTGTGTGTGTGTGTGTGTGGGGCACGGTGTCCAATGACTCACGCTCACACAGACACAAAGTGCAGGATGATACAGAGAGAGAAAATGGATTTTTAACGTCTCTAATAAAACTTGCTTTTGCTTTACACGCGCGCTGTACACACACGCATACAGACACAAAATAAAATATGTGTTACGCAAACACATGTGGTCACAGTGTTGTAGTAATGGTACACGCATTCAAGGATGTTGATTATACCAGTAAGAGATGCTCACTAAGATCCAGCAGGGGAGACAATTACCCACAATTCCTCAGCACAAGAGAGAGAAAAACCGTTGGCTCAGTTGTGATCACGTGACGAGAAGTGCATGCATGAAACATTGTTTGTTTTCCAAGTCAAAATTTATTTAAAAACACACAGTGTCTTGCGGAACACTTGCAAACCGCGTTACTTGCAATCCGAGGTTTCACTGTACTTGATATTTTGTATTAATTATTATTTTGTATTTATTTTTTTGGGTTGTGGAACGAATAATTTGAGTTTTCATTATTTCTTATGGGGAAATTTTGATTTACGAGTGTTTTGACATACAAGCACACGAATCGGGGATGGTGAGGATAGGGGCTGATAGGAATCTTCTCTTGAGGTCAGTGATGGCTCTCTTGGCATCCTTGTATCAATAAACCCGCATTTTGTCGGAAGTCAGAACTGTTAATAGAGCAGCAATGGAGCTGTAGCCCCTAATGAAGCACAGAAAGCTTGCCCAGTTCTATCTCTATCTAGTAAACAGTAGATACTTAATAATGTAATGTAATGTTCGGTTGGTGTGTTGAAAGCTTCCTGAATCACCTTTGACACCTTCCTGAATTCGGACAAGATGGCATGCATTGCACAAGTCCAATCTTATAAATATCATGGCTCCCTGGAGAAGCTTAAACACCATGGCTATTAGAGGCCGGTTCTTTCTTGTTACTCATTTAGTCCTCGGTAATTGATAAAAAGGCAAAGAGATCAATCAAAAAGAACCTTACCAGTAGGGGATGTAGAAGGACAAAAGATTCCTGCTGCTAAGGACTCAGTAATATACTTGTTCACGGCCTCCTGTTCTTGAGGTATTAATGAATAAAACGGCCCTTGGGCCCCAGTAAGCAGGTTGATGGCGCAGTTGTATGGTTGATGAGGGGGGAGGGCAAGATTTAATAAAGACTGGTTGGGAATCATGGTATCATAGTATTCGGTAGGTACCGAATGGAGAGGTGGGAGAGATCAGAAGGTTCACTCATAGTGACAGGGCTGAGATGGAGAGGGACAGCACGTTTCCGGCATACAGTTGAGCATGAGGGGCTCCACTCTATGGTAATGTTCCTAGTTCAGTTAATTAGTGGGTTGTAAAGGGATAACCAGGGATGGCTGAGGACAATGGCCCCATGGAACTGTAGGGGTTTCAGCTCTTTGTCAGAGGTGAATCGAACCTTTAAGGATTCGGGTCAATTTTATTAATTAAATAAATAATTATATATATATATATATATACACACACACATACACTACCGTTCAAAAGTTTTAGAACACTTGCAAATTTATTTTTTTTTGTTTAGTGATTTATTTTCTACATTC
>JAQMYJ010000014.1:6349352-6363380 GCA_030014305.1 Clarias laeviceps | reverse complement strand
GTTTCTGGTGTCCTTTGACAGCTCTTTGGTCTTGGCCATAGTGGAGTTTGGAGTGTGACTGTTTGAGGTTGTGGACTGGTGTCTTTTATACTGATAACAGATGCCATTAATACAGGTAACAAGTGGAGGACAGAGGAGCCTCTTAATGAAGAAGTTACACGTCTGTGAGAGGCAGAAATCTTGCTTGTTTGTAGGTGACCAAATACTTATTTTACACCATAATTTGCAAATAAATTCTTTAAAAATCCTACAATGTGATTTTCTGGATTTTTTTTCTAATTTTGTCTCTCATACTTGAGATATATCGATGATGAAAATTACAGGCTTCTCTCATCTTTTTAGGTGGGAGAACTTGCACAATTGGAGGCTGACTAAATACTTTTTTACCCCACTGTAGCTTGGGTGCCGTCCAGTTCTGCAATAAAAAAAGAAAATCTTTGTGTGGTCAAAATTCTAATTTAATGGTTTTGAATGTCTCCACGGACACAAACACACTTAATTGCGATAATAAATTCTGCTTGTCTGCTTAAATAGTGCACAAAACACTAAAAAATTAACATCATATGAATATGAACTTGAGTAACATGCAATTCTTAATCCATCGGACCCACAATCATGTTGGAACAGGGGCCATCCCCAAATTGTTCCCACAAAGTTGGGAGCGTGAATTTGTCCAAAATGTCTTGGTGTGCTGAAGCATTAAGAGTTCCTTTCACTGGAACTAAGGGGCCGAGCCCAGCTACTGAAAAACAACAACCCGACACCAGTTCCAGCATGACTGCGCACCAGTGCACAATGAGATGTCCATGGATGAGCGAGTTTGATGTGGAAGAATTTGATTGGTCCTCATCTCAACCTGATGGAACACCTTTGGGATGAATTAGAGTGGAGACTGCAAGCCAGGCCTCCAAGATTAGTGTCTGACCTCACAAATGCTCTTCTGAATGAATGGTCAAAAATTCCCATAAACACACCTAAACATTTCCAGAAGAGTTGAAGCTGTTATAGCTGCAAAGTGTGGGGCCAAAATCATATTAAACCCAATGGATTAAGAATGGGATGTTCATCAAGTTCATATGCATATAAAGGCAGGCAAGCAAATGCCTTCGGCAATATAGTGTTTGTGTATATACAGTATATATATATACTATATATACTGTGTATACTGTATAAAATTTGTTTCTGAAAACCTGATCATCTGACCATCACACTATATATACATTAAAGTTATATGTGTATTAACATTAAGCCAAACATTTTCCACCATGAACATGCCTCTCTACACAAAGTGAGCTCCATTAAGATGTGCTTCGCCAAGGTTGTAGCTGGAGCCCTGTTTTCAATCTGACTTAAAACCTTTTAAATAAAATCCAACACTGACCCAGACCCAGGCGTCTTCACTATTGTAGCTGAATGAATACACATCCCCACAGCTGTTCTCCAAAAGTGGAATGCCTTCACAGAAGGGGGAGCTTATTATAACAGCAACAGAGAAATTATCTGGAATTGCACGATCAAAAAAGCAAAAATGAGCTCACTTCAGAAAACAAAACAAAAAAATATATAATAATGTGACTCAACTGCTATTGTACTCTGAGTATAAAATGTCACAAAGCATCAAGGTTCAAGCATTATGTGCTGCCAAGACACACTGGAACAATGCTCTGGCACTTTCCCCCCTTAAGTAAGGAGGAAACATTATTAGTAAAATGTTACATAAGAAGACCAAAAGAACCCAAATCAAAACAAAACAAAACAAAAAAAAAAACTAAGACAAACTGAATGACCCAAGTTGTCATACTAAAATTTAAGATGGTGACTGAAATCTTATGCAACTTCCCCTGTGAGAGCTATCTCTTTCCTGCTTCTGTGGATAGCTTGGGTCCAGTTCTGCAATAAAAAAAAATAAAAAAAATCTAATTTAATGGTTTTGAATGTCTTCATGGACACAAAGACACTGAATTGCGATAATAAATTCTGCTTGTCTGCTTAAATAGTGCACAAAACACCCCAAATTTTAACATCACATATATATGAACTTGATTAACATTTAATTCTTAATCCATTGGATCCACAATCATGTCGGAACAGGGGCCATTCCCAAATTGTTTCCACAAAGTTGGCAGCATGAAATTGTCCAAAATGTCTTGTTGTGCTGAAGCATTAAGAGTTCCTTTCACTGGAACTTAGGGGCCGAGTCCAACTCCTGAAAAACAACTTCACTCCAGTTCCAACATGACTGGCACCATGTACAAAGCAAGATCCTTAATGACATGGATGAGCGAGTTTGATGTGGAAGAACTTGACTGGCCTGAAAAGTGTTGTGACCTCAATCCAATAGAAAACCTTTGGGATGAATTCGAGCGGAGACATCACGGAAGAAGCGCATTTTTACACAATAACCATATAGAATGACTAAGAAATGTTGGTTATGGCAGCAAGTCTTGCCTCGCTCACATCTTATCTGACTAGTCATCATCAGTTTAGCAATAAACAGTGCTTTCCCCCTTTATATTCTGTATACTACCTTTTGGGTACAATTACTAGACAGATTTTACATTATTACATTAAATAATGTAAGATTTTCTATACACAGGGGCTAAATTTATTGTATATAGTTTACCCTCTGTCTTTTTGGCAAAGACAGTTTACAGTATGTCTATGTTTGTGGTTTTCTTCTTAACACTGAATCATCTGAATTACAAGACTGACCAGTTTCTTGCATAATGTAGAGCACTCTCAGGAAATTCCACAGAATGAAACTAAGAGAGCGAGAGAGAGAAAGAGAGAGAGAGAGAGAGAGAGTGTAAATCCATAGGAATAGTCAAACAAGAAAATCCATTGTCATAATAATACTTTGAGACAAAAGAAAAAAAGTGTTTTATTTTTTTGTTCTGTAATAAATCTGTTTTACTAAGACAAACACCATTTCAACATTAGTACTGTGAGCAATACAAAAAATTATGTTCCCCTCAGTTAAATATCTAAATTAAACAATAACAGGTAAATACATCAGACATTTAAATAACAAATAATCTCATAATTCATCTCAAAATTGAAACGAGTATTCTTTTCTCGTTTATTATACTTTTTGTGATGCATGGAATGTCATTTGGCTCAGACAAAGCACAGTTTTGGATTGTTTCCAGATCTTCTGTTGAAATCTGTTTAGGGGGAGTGGAAAAATTATGACCTCCTTCCTGCAAACTGTGCAAACTTTCATTTGTGAAAGTCCGTTTTGGAGACGCAGCCTACTTACTATTCCTGACTGGGTTTATTTGCCTGAGGTAAGAATCCTTAAACTTACTTTGCATGGCATTCACAGTACTTTTAAAGCAACAATAAAGATGTGAAAATTTATATTAGTACTGTTCGTGTTTGAGTGCATATTACTGTAATTACATCGGCTATGCAAATACACACAGACACACACATCTTTTTTTTTCTTTTTTTAATACTTAACATTGTATAACAACTGGCATGAATGGTAGTGAGTCAAATGACTTTTACAAAGAACAGTTACTAAGCAAATAAGTATATTTAATATTTTTTTTCACTTTCCTTTACTAGAATTGCCAAGATGTTCGACAATATGACAGACTATGATGACAATTCTCTATCCTCACAACTAACCAAAAAGATGACGTATCTAAATACAATCAGAATGCTATACATCAGTGGATATATCATCATCTGCACCCTTGGCCTGGTTCTCAACCTTTTAGTCATTATATCAGGCATCTGTTACAACCACAGATCTGATACAGCAAAATGCGTCCTGGCATTAGCTGTGACCCACTTTATCTGTTCAGCATTCCTGCCATTTCAGATCCTCTACAGCTGGTTCCACTTCAACTGGCACTATGGAACAGCTTTGTGCAAACTCTCATCTTATGTGTTTTATGCCAGCTTGTTCTCCACAGCAGGTATACTGACTGTATGGAGTGTCGCTGAAAAATGCAAAGTAATGCATTGCATAAAATTCCAGAGTTCCTTATTAGTCCTGGCCATGATACTGCTTACCTGGACAGTTTCAGCAGTTCTAAGCCTCCCATCTTTGTTCTCCAGAGAGCTTCGATACACAATCCATGGGGAGGAATGCATTGATGATTATGATTTTGATGATGAGAAAATGACAAAAGATGGCAAGACAAAGCTAACTACTGTAGTTTGTTACAGGCTTCTACTTGGGATTTTGATTCCTGTATTTCTGATTGGTATCAGCCGTTCCTGTCAGCGTCATGGCTTGGAAAAGAACTTGAGACGAATCATGTGTTTGATAAACATAGCTTACATTGTGTGCTGGACTCCTCTGTTAATCGCTGCATTCCTACAGGTCGTTCTAAAAGAGTTTGATCCTTCCTCATATGGATTACCTGTAACAACTGTGCTGGCTGCAGCTCACTGCTGTGTTAATCCAGTCATCTATATTTTGGTGAGTCACGACATTAAAATGCAGTGGATGAAACAAGCACAACAATCTGATCAATCAACCAATGGTTATATTTAATGCCTAAAGGACTACTGACATGATATGCTGTCCGTTGTGATCTGTCATTCCGTATTCATGAATAATCAAATAGTGTATACTCATGCTTATACAAACACAGAAAAAAGCTGAAGAGTATGTGCCTAATTTACATTTAGGCATTTGGCAGACGGTCTTATCCAGAGTGACTTACATTTTTATCTCATTACACATCTGACCAGTTGAGGGTTAAGGGCCTTGCTCAAGGGCCCAACAGTGGCAACTTGGCGGTTGTGGGGTTTGAACGTAGGAACCTAGAAAAAAACATTTGCCATTTACAAACATAACTTAAAAATAAATAATAAATAATAACTTTGAAATACTGTATGTTACAAAAAATATTTGCATGCTTGTAAAGAAATCACAATACACTCAGCAGCCACTTCATTAGGTACAACTTACAAGTACTGGGTTGGACTACCTTTTGCCTGAATTAATTATTTTTGGCATAGATTTAAGAAGGTGCTGGAAACATTCCTTAAAAATCTGGCCTATATTGATGCATACAAATATCAGGCAATTGCTCCAGATTTGTTGTTTGCACATTTATGATGTGAATGTCCACATTCCAAAGATGCTCTATTGAGCATGAGATCTGGTAACTGTGAAGGCCGTTTGAGTACACTGAACTCATTGACATGTTTAAGATGATTTTTGAGATGATTTTAGTGTTGTGACATAAGGCATTATCCTGTTGTCATTACGGGGTGGACATGGTCAGCAATAAAACTCAGATAGGCTGTCGCATTTTAACAGTGCTAAATTGGTACTAAGCAGCCAAAATTGTGTGAAGAAAATATCTGCCACACCATTACACCACCACCACCAGCCAGAACTATTGATACAAGACAGGATGGTTCCATGCTTTCATGATCAACAGTTTCAAAAATACTTGGACCTTCTGGCAGCAACCACCATGCTCAACCACCATGTTCAAAGTCACTTAAATCTCCTTTCTCCCCTAATCTAAGGCTCAGTTTGAACTTCAGCAGATCATATTTACCATTTCTACATGCCAAAAAAAACATTGAGTTGCTGCCATGTGATTGGGTGATTAGATATTTGTGTTAACAAGCAAGTGAACCTAATAAAGTGACCAGTGAGTGTATTACATTTGTTTTCAGATGAAAACAAAAAGCATAATCAAAAAGTATACCCGAAAGAACTGTGGCATATTCTCCACGATGGTCACTAAAACTTACCATGTAATTTACTTATAATACTTTATAATAAATGACATTACTAATATTTTTTTTGTTATGAGTTTATTATTATTATTATTATAATTATTATTATTGTTGTTGTTGTTATTGTTCTTAATAATAATAATAATAATAATAATAATAATAATAATAATAATAAGCTTTGGTCTAACATTGTTACCTTGTATTATTTTACACTTTCATATAAAAATTTAAATTGTGCATTTCTATATTTAAGCACATTTATTTTTCTATGCCATGTAAATGTTTTTGCTATGTAAACCAAATAAATGAGTTATCTGGTAATTAAATTTCCACCTGCAGTATTTTCAGATCTAGTCTAGTGTTTATGTCAAAGTATCCTTGGTGTAGTAGCTGGAAAGTACACAAAATAAGCTTGAATTATTTAGCAACTTGAACAACACTACCTATTCATACTTTACTGCTACTGTCATATCCTGATATCATATTTTGTACACTAAAGATAATTTAGTAAAGACCTGGCAACAATTGAAAAAAGCCCCATACTGCTCCCTAGTGGCATTAAAAATAGTGATGAATTCACATGCAGAATACAGTATGATCATATACTGAATTGAATTCAATCAAATTCAGTTTTATTTATTTATATATTTTAACTGTGGCCATTGGCACAAAGCAGACAGCATTGAAAAGAAAATTAGAAAAATGAGTGTGAAATGTGAGTACATATGTATTAATCAAAAATGATCAGATTTTCCTCGATTAGCAAGTCTATGGTGACGGTGGCCTGAACTATCGAGCAACTGCAGTCACTATACTATACTATATATACTGTACACAGCTCTGGAATTTCATTAAGAGGAAGATGGATGGTCATAAACCATAAGTAACGCTGAACTGTTTGCTTTTTTACAAAAAGAGTGGTATAAAGTTACCCAAGAGCAATGTGAAATGCCATAACACATAAAAGCTGTAAATGCAAATCAGGGTTATTCCACCAAATAGTTATTTCTTAATGTTATTTAGCCAAAGCATTAACACAATTTGTTTAAAAATAATTTGCATTTTGTTTTATTTGAGTTATTAAAGCTCTGCAAATACTGCATGATCTTGGGTTATTTTAATGTGTTATGATGTCATTTCCTTTAAGTATACAATCTAAATAACAATAGTTATCGTTTTAAATTAGGAAAAATACTGTATTGTCAGCAGTTCACAAAAAATTGAACAAAACTGTTCTACTCACCAATACATGCACCTGTAAGAAAAAACATAAGAAACTGATTATTTTGCAGTAGTCTCTTTTTATTTTATTTTTTATAAGTGTCGCTGTGGTGCCTGTGTGTTCAGGACTGACCTTTATGAGCTGTGACTTGGGTGTGTCACTGCTCTGGGGGTCGATGAGGCCTGCAGGCTCAGGCTCCCTGGTGTTCTCCTGCTGGATGTCCCCGTGCTGCTGCCGCTGTTTCCCGACCGAGTCGCCCTAGCACCAGTAGTCATGGGAAGTTTAGATAATTTTAGTGACTCGGTTCTTTGAATCTCATTAATCAAATCTTTTTTTTTTTTTAATCATTTAGTTCATTTCGTTCTTTTGATCAGAAATAAAATTAAATGTTTAATTTTCAATAAACAGACCCCCAACATGTGAACATACACAAATTTTGGCTATAGTCCCAGTAACAAAAATATTACAATGCAGCTATGGACATATGATAAACAGAATGATCAGCTCACCTCTCATATCTTATGCCAAGTCATTCCTACTTTTGTCACATGACTCTCATAGATGCTATGCAGTGCATTACACAGGAAACAGAATTGGGCGGTTCTTCTCGAGTCCTCTTGTCTGAGTCATTTGTTCTTTTGAATCTATTGCACTGCACCTATGTAATGCACTGCATACCGTCTATGAGAGTCACATGACAAAAGAAAGAATGATTTGGACTAGAAGACTCAAAGGTACTGTAACTACTCATTTCTCTTTCCTGTACATAACCTATGGTGGTTTTGCGATGTTTTGCACACACGCGTCCAGTAGAACATAAACAAATCACTCTCTGAGACTACTCTCTCTGAGACTACTCGTTCTGAGGAACGTTAAAGACTCGTTCAAAATGAACGAATAGTTCATAAACGACCCATCACTAAAAAACTAGCAGTACCACCTGTACCGCCTCCACTAGCACACCCCTAACGCCATGTCGAGAGACAGCTTCTCCTTCCAACATTTACAAAATAAAAAAGTGAAAAAACACAGCGCATACGCAGAGTGAGAGAGCGTGAGAGAGAGAGAGAGAGAGAGAGAGAGAGAGAGAGTGAGAGTTAAAGTAAATGAGAGTGAACTCTTAGATATGATCACAGTCACATAATTTATAAGGTGAATTGGTAAAAGATGGAGACATAAGGACTCCCTGGGAAGTAAAGAAACCAGTCACTCCACTGTCAACAAACAAACATATTATATTATATTATATTATATTATATTATATTATATTATATTATATTATATTATATTATATTATATTATATTATATATCAAAACATATATAACATATTTCATTTCAATATTTCCATTTTATGTTACTTTCTCCCAACTATTGAGATATAGACCTTTTAAAAAAAAAAACTGTAAAAAACTGTCTGATGATGATGTTATAATAGAACTTGCACCTTCTTTTTCTTTAACTGAGCAATGCTGGGAATTAGAGTGTAATTCTGTTGATCTGCCAATATTGTTCAGCACCAGTACAACACACAGTATTAGATCCAAACTCAACACATAGGTAATTATTAAACTTCCAAGCAAGGTGTGATATATGTCTTCCAACAGATATTTCTGCAAAGAATGTGTGCTCAATATTAACTGTCTCTTTAAGAAAAGGCCATGTCATGTCATGACACTTCCTTCAGTATTCAGGTTTCAGTTAAAGGGAAGGAGAAACTTCCGGTAAGTTTGAGTAAACCTACGGCAAGTTAGCTTCATGGAGTATGTTGCCATTGTAACTCATTCTTAGTTTAACTGAACTGGCTTTTAGAAAACAAAAACTGAGAGCTTCCTTTCATTCAGGCTCAACTAACGCTGAGTTTTCACTAATCCTGCTTTCTGAAATACAGTACCCACAGGACAGCTCACAGGGAAAGAATAACTTGACCCTGAACTAGCCCCCCATTTACTGTATACCTGATCATTTCTGCCACTGAGTGCCACATTGGACAGTATTCAGAACAATGTCCTACTTGGAATTTAAAAGGGGTTATCATTAAAAGACATAATTAGACAATTACCAAATAGCTGTAAATGTAAATATTTATGCTTTTCATGTTCAAAGTGCTATAATGTGAAGTACATACAGCATTTTGAAATTATATCCAAACCAATGTGGGTCAATTTGACATAAGATTTTGCTTACATTAAAAGCATTGACATAAATCAAAATAAAATGTAATAAAATAAAATTACAATTCATTTGTCCTTTTATATATATTTTTTATATATTTTTATATATATATATATATATATATATATATATATATATATATATTTTTTTTTTTTACAGTATTCTAATATATGTTCCATAGTACCCGAATATAATTCAAGGTAGGAATTAAAAATAAATTTAATTAAATTTAATTCGTGAAGCGCTTCTAACAATAGTTATTGTTAAAAACAAAAAAGGAAAAAGTAAGGAAACATATATCATTTACAATGATCTGTTTGTCCTTGATGAGTAAGCTGGAGGTGACTGTGGCAAAGAAAAACTCCCTTAGATGACAATAGGAAGCAACCTTGCGAGGAACCAGACTCAACAGGGAACCCATCCTCATTTCAGGGATATCCAAAATCAGTTCCTGGTATATATAATATATATAATGGTATATATGTGTGCGCTGTGGGCCTGAAAGTTTAATATAACACGAATAGTGTTCAAGTTAATGTAAAGTCTACTTTTATTCATGGAATATTGGGTACATCACAGAAAAACTGCCTGCATCAGCAAAGTGAGGGAAACCATCTTCAGGCACCACACAATCAAGAAACAGTTACTGTAGGCCTCCTTACAGTCACGTTATATATGTATAAAGTCAATGTATTTTTGTGTAGCATGCAAGCAGAAACTCTGGCATGACTAACTATGATAGGATGACTAAAAGGGAGAGCCAGAAGGAAACTCTTATAGAACCACATACGATACTACAGTACATGTATTATTGTGACAGAGATTGTACCATGATAGAACCATGTACTATAATGTGGTACATGTACTGTATAAACAAATAGTTTTATAGCATAGCAGTTGTGCTCATACTGTACCTATGTAGGATGTTGCATGTGTTGCCTGAACACTTGACTCAACTGATCACACTGCTCAATAACAATAAAGGTGCTTTGTGATAATAACAATTACTTAAGTTAAAGGCCCTGATCATTATCAGTGTCTGTACTGTAGGAGTAAATGGTGACTTCTCTAAACATTATAAGGTAAACTTTGGTGTTCTCCAGAGAGTTTCACTTTATGATTTTTTTCCCTCTTTATGTATGCTACCACTAATGGCACACTATTGTATATTTCAGCAAAACCAAGAGATAAAACAGCTGAATACGTTTGAAGAATGTGTAAATGACATTAGACACTACAGTAAATACTTATTACTTCCTTTTACTTAATTTTATCAAGACAGATTTACTCACACTGGATCCAAATGTAACTCAATTCTAATTATTCTTAGTTATTTTATGATGAATGACAGAGATGAAAGGTTTTATTATCTATTACAACTGTTGACTTGCATTTTTGGTCTCAGTCTAAAGAGTTGCTGAGCTAAAGATATGTCAGGCAAAGTCATATCACACAATTGTACAGAATAAAACCCCTCTACATCTTATCCCTGTTTGTGCAGATTTTCAACATGCTTCATACTCAACTCATCATTAGTAGCAGTGCTTGAGGATAAGTATATGTAATTTGGCTTGGGGGTAACGAACAGGAAAATGATAGATTGTTTTCTTTATATTATATATATAATACATAATGTAGCAACCAGCCATGTTGGCTATCTTTACATGTTTCTTGTCACATGAATTTTCACATAAATATAAAATTGAAGCAAATTTGTTTTCTTTTACATTCATTGTAGAAACTTATTACAAATCTTGTTGCAATGCTATGTGTAAGAGTGAGTGGGCGTGGAAATAAGGCAGTAATCAGATCTAACTGATTAGTTCTGCATAAAATATCTTATTCCTCCTACAGTATGTGACCCCAGCCACCGTCACTTTTTGCTGAAGTGTGGTTAGCATCTCAGTGCTTTTCTTAGAACTGCACATACCACTATAGAACGGAAAGACAGAACTTTAATGCCTGGTACCATAATGAGAAAACCATTTACTCAGAAGTAATATCCAGAAGAATTTTTTTTAAAGGTGAGTAATTGTTCATGATGAAATAATTTCAAGAGATAAGTTAAAGCCTGATTGTTATTAGTATGCAGTAAGGTGCTACTGCAAAGATAGAGAATATACGCAGTGCTATCACAACATTTGGTATTTCAATACAGTAGGTGCTGGTTTACATTTTCTGTCTGCTCAGCGGAATTGAATTTAAAATTATATATATCTGTAAGTGTAAAAACCCACTTTATTTATAATGATAACTTTTATTTTAATTAAATTCTAAATCATACAGAGGTGCAGTAATGATGAGGAGGACCATTTCTTCTTTTTGCACGGGGAATTCGTGATCGGGAAAATCATAAAATTGATGCAAAATTTAAATAATTTTTTTTTTGCAGCAAGTCCAATCACAAAAATAAAGTCCACAAATTTCTAATTAAAATTGCAAGTAGTCCACATTTCAACAAAAAGCTAAATTTTGTTGTTCTATTGACATTTGGAAGTTTGTATTAATTCCAAAAATAAAGTTTTTGAAATTAAAAAAACTTGTCTCTTTGGAGACCAGATTATTAATTTAAAGTTGAGTTCAGACGTTTGGACGACCATCAATATAAGTTTTTTTTTTTACAAGGCTATCTATCTATCTATCTATCTATCTATCTATCTATCTATCTATCTATCTATCTATCAGTTTGTCTGTCTGTCTACGTAGATATACAGTGCATCTTTAAAAATGAAATAGTATCCTGATTTAAAAACTGCATTTTGTATTTACTCATGCTATCTTTGTGGATAAAAAAAGTTTCATGATCTCAATCATTTAAGTGCAAAAAATATGAATCAGGGAGGGGGCAAATTGCACGGCATGGAAAATCACTATGCGAACCGTTGGTTAGGTATATCTACTGTACACTGATCAGCCATAACATTACAATGCAAAACATTATACACAGAATTGGGTTGGTTCACCTTGTGCCACCAGAGAGACACAAGACCTATTGTGATGTGCTTTGTCTTAAAATAACAACTGAATGTCATATGTATTTCATAGATTTGAAACTTTTCTTTCAAAAACTTTCCAAACTTTCGATAGTACTGTAACTGCTGATCGATTTTAACACACACACACACACACACACACACACACACACACACACACACACACACACACACACACACAATTGAGCTTTATCTTACCTGAGTAATACGAGTTAATTTTTTTTATATCTTTCCTTATTTTTTATTTTATTTTTTGTTTATTTTACAGATTAAAATTTCATCATGACTTCAGTAATGGATGCCCAATCTACTGGATACAAAATGACTGGACACAGTGGCCTCAACACTGCTAACTCTTCAATGCCCCCAACAAGTAGTTTTAGACATTGCACAGATGTGGAGTGTATTTCACTGGCAACAGCCAATATGATAATCATGGTTCTTGGTATCACTGGAAATAGTTTGGTAATCTGGATTGCAGGGTTTAAAATTAAGAAAACTGTCAACACTGTCTGGTACCTCAGCCTTGCAGTGTCCGACTTCCTTTTCTGTGCCTTCCTGCCCTTATCTATTGTCTATATTGTTAAAAGTGATTGGGTCTTTGGGAGCTTCATGTGCAAGTTTTTGCCTTTCTTCTTGTTTCTTAACTGGTTCAGCAGCATCTTCCTCCTCATTATTATCAGCATTGATCGTTATGTTTTGGTGATGTTTCCTGTATGGGTGCAAAACAAACGCACCATACGCAAGGCCTGGGTTTTAGTTCTACTAGCTTGGATTATCTCACCATTGCTTAGTTTTCCGCTGGCAATTTTCTATGATATTAAAAAGAGCAACTCGAATAGGTACTGCATCTCCGAGTACAACCATGAGAAACGTACTGTTGTACAGACATGCCTATTCATTTTTGGATTTGTGATCCCCTTTCTGATCATTATCATCTGTTATCTCCTCATCATTCGAAAGCTGAAAAAGGACCACATTGCAAAGTCTAATAAGTCAGTTAAGATCATGACAGCACTGATAGTTGCTTTCTTTATTTGTTGGATGCCTTACCACTTTATTAACCTATTAGATCTAAATCCAAATTATGCAGGAATTACCCATACTGGACGAAAAATTGGAATCACACTTGCAGGCGCCAACAGCTTTATGAACCCACTGCTTTATGCTTTCATGGGAAAGGTCTTTAAGAGGAAAATGTCATCCAGTGGACGAAGTTCTTAACAGGCAGCCTAACAAGTGAAATACAAACTAGAGAAATACAAATGTTTAACTCTGTGTAATTTTAACTGATAATCTTATTCTCACAATAATTGTTTAAATAATGTTTCATGAATTTATGTGGAAAGAAACCTTGAATTATGTATTTGAGTTTAGTATGTACTGAGTTCTCATACTTTTCTTCCTCTCTTTCTTTCTTTCTTTCTTTCTTTCTTTCTTCTTCATTTCTTAAATAAATAAATAAATAAATTGAGGAGTAAATATGGGAAAAGGATGATTGAGCTGGTGATTGAGCAACTAGTTAAAGATGGTACAGTGGAAATGTTAAAAGGAACCTGTTTTGCAGCTGTTCCACTCATTACTGTATATACAAATACAGTGGAACCTTGGATTACATGGAGTATAATTCGTTCCGGAAGTGGGCTCATATTCCAAAACACTCGTAAACGAAGCTGAATTTTCCCATAAGAAATAATGGAAACTCAAATAATTCATTCCACAGCCCCAAAAAATAAATACATAAAAATTAACACAAAATATTAAGTAGAAATAAAACAAATTAACTTGCACTTTGCCTTAAAAAAAGTAAAAATAAATCCAGACAGATAAGTGTTTGTAAGCGCAGGCGTGTGTGTGTGTGTGAATCTAAAGTAAGCTCCCCTCTCCCCCTTCTCGTCTTACACAGTTACCCTTCCTCCACTCTT
>JAQMYJ010000014.1:6152180-6165476 GCA_030014305.1 Clarias laeviceps | reverse complement strand
AGAGACGCTGCCGGGCCTTTTTCACCACGGTGTTGATGTGACAGGACCATGACAGGTCCTGCGTGATGTGAACACCTTGTGTATTTTGATTAAAAACGATTGGCGTTTACAGAAGACTGTACTGTGATGAGCCTTTAAATGAGCCAGTAAAACATTTGAATGGTGTAAAAGGAATGGCTTGGAACCTTCTGCGGTCATTCCTGTGAACACTTAGTGAGTAGAACCTCTGATCCTGGAAATTCGACGGATAAGTTGTCACCACTTGGTGGAAGTGACGCATTCGTCTGTTGAAACTGTACACACAATCAGTCTCAAACACCACTTGCATGTTAAAGGAACTCGGTTGGGAGTTATTGACACATCCCCCATACAGTCATGACCTCACTCAGAGCCATTTCCATCCATATGTGTGTGTGTGTGTGTGTGTGTGTGTGTGTGTGTGTATAGTGGTGAGACGACGGTCCTGGCTTCGGCTGATGCTGACAGCTGTCCTTGAAGGACTCGTGACTGCAGTAGCTCGATAGTTCAGGACTGAAAAGTCTACCTGAGCCTCCAATAACAAACTGGGCTCCATATTAACTTACTTAACTTCCAGCTGCCTAACACACAGTATGACTGCAGATCAATCCCTGCTATCTGTTATCACCCAAATGAGTATCGGTTTCCTGTTGAGTCTGGTTCCTCTTAAGGTTTCTTCCTATTGCCACCTCAGGGAGTTTTTCCTTACCACTGTCTCCGTTGCCCTCGGGTTGCTCATCGAGGACTATTTAATCATTTTGATTCATACACATTCACATTTCATATAATCTTCCATAACTCTTTCGACTGTGTAAAGCTGCTTTGCAATGACAATTGTTAAAGGCGCTATACAAATAAAATTGAATATACACTATACATATTTGTCCACGCGTACAGCGAATTGTGTGCCTACTGTACATGTATGCGTTTGGGGGTGTGTATGTGTTTGCGTGCATGCCTACATCTTCGTGCTGACTCTTGGCTCAGTTCCAGTCTGTAGATGGACAGGCGGTTGGCTCCTCCGCATAACTTGCTCTTGTCCCCCTTACACGGCATGTTACACTCGTCGTCTGACACGTTCGCCGCCTGGATCTTGTGGCCGCAGTAGCACTCAGCTCCGAACTCCAGGCCAGCGTACAAGTAGCCCCTTAATATGGAGGGAACAAGTTGAAACTCCTACTAATATTATGCTACTTTTACGAGTTCACTATTCCTCCTCCTTCTCAGACTAATTTTTTCCAACTACTATTTATATAGTACTATTACTACTACTACTAATAAAACTAATCAGAAGGAAAGAAAGAATTACATCCGACATGTCAAGTATATAACTTAGTAGATAAATAAATAAATAAATAAATCTCTCAACAATGATTTACATTGTGAAACTGATTTGACTTATAAGAGACAGTAGCCTTTAATCAAATACCTCTTTCAACACCTTGCTTTTTTTGTGTCTGTGGTGCACTGTGTGCTCGATTATCATAAGTGTCAGAGACAGTGTGTATGATAAGGAGACCCTGCTGTAATTCTGCAAGATAAGGATGTGTGCATGCAATAGTAGAAGATACAAGCACAGCACACAGCTCCAACGTAACACAATGCTCAGATGCTTGAAGCAGATTTGTAATGTCTTGCTTTTTTCTTGCTGAGACAAGATTGAGAGTTTTTACTGTCAATTCTATTTTTCCCCATTTGTTCACTCATAAATTTATATATAATATAACAATACTATTGCAAATAGTTGTATTACCTTCATTAGAAGGCATATATACAGTATACAGTTGATGCAAGAGAATCTGATGATGATGATGATGATGAAGTTGATAATATCTACACCACATCATAGGGCTCAAAGTCTGCAATGTTCCTTATTCAAACCCAAGGATAAAATTTTTTTATGAATATACCAATGTGTACATACATATAAAATGTCAGTCGGTATGATTTAGGAAATTAAAATGAATAATGATAACGCTCTGCTTGGATAAGGGCGGCTATTTCATCTTTTCCTGTCTTTCACCACAGACCTCCGAAGCATGTTTAAAAAGCGGATGTTTTATAAGCGCTAAACCACTAACTTTATCGACACGATTTAGCAGTGCATGCATTGAGGTAAAAGGCCAGCAAAACATCACACAAACATCACACCATCTAAAAATACACCTAACCAGTGTGTATATACAGTAAATATGGTATTGCCAATAAATGCTTTTTTTTCTAATTGCGGTTAATAACTGGAAGTAAAGTGCGCAGCTTTTAGATGAGTATGACGAGTTTACTACTTATCTATACCAAACTTTTCATCGCAACTCAACCGACAAGGTGTTATATATAAAAAATACATATAATGGAACAAATATTTGTTTTTGGGGCATATTTGGCTTCTGTACACCACCACAGTGAATTTGAAATGAAAGTTTAAACTCTATTTCAAGAGGTTTGACCAAAAAGTGCCATTAACCTTTGAGGAATTATATCCATTCTCTCTCTCTCTCTCTCTTGCTCTCTCTGTCACACACACACAAACACACCATTTTAGGGGAGCCCATAAATAATGGGGAAAAAAAAAAAAACTATTCCATTAATGGAATAATGGAAAAACACTATACATTATTAACATAATTACAAACATGAGGATTGCTTTTAATACTTGAAAATTCTTGGCACTTAATGACTATCTGAAGTCTGAAACCCATGGACATCACCAAATGCTCACTTTCCTCCCTTGGGATGCTTTGTCAGGCCTTTACTGCCTAAAGCTGCTGCTTGTTTGTGTGTCTTTCTGCCTTCAGTTATGTCTTTAATAAGTAAAAAGGATGTTCTTATTGTTTGAGATCAGGTGACTGACTTGGCCAGTGAAGAATATCCCATTTCATTGGGTCATTATCCATCTGCAGTATGGAGCATCATCCTATCAATTTCAATCACATTTGACTGAATCTGAACAGAGAGTATACTGTAGCCCTATACACTTCAGAATTCATCCAGCTACTTTTATCAGCAGTCAGGTCATCAGTGACCCAGTTCCACTGGCAGCCATACATTTTTGTGCCATGACACTGCCTCCACCATGTTTGACAGATGATGTGCTTTGGATCATGGGCTGTTCCTTTCTTTCCTCATACCTTTCTCTTTCCCTAATTCTGGGACAGTTCAATAAATTTTGGTTTCATCCGTCCAAAGCAAGTTTTCTGGCAAAGTCTAATCTGGCTTTTCTGTTCTCGAGAGTACCAATGACATGCCTATCTGACTTGGGTAGATGTTCTGAAAGGGTTATATTGCACCATTAACAGAATTCTGCAGTCATCCACTTATACAGTAGGTCATCTTATAGGCCTTTTGCTTTTGCTGAGTTTGCCACTTAATTCCTTCTTTTTAAGAATGTTCCAAACTGGCCACTCAATGCTGTCTTCCTAATGAGTTTATTTATTTATTTATTTATTTATTTATTTTTTGGCTAATGATGGCCACCTCAACTTATATAGACATCTCATTGGATCTCTGGTAGAAGTGAACTACTACCAAATCTGATACCAAATCCAAATGGAGCATTTAGAACCACCTCCAGACCCTTTGTCTGCTTAATTAGTCATAGAGTAACAAGTGAGAAGGCCACACCTGTTTGAACTGCTTGTCCTTTATTTAAAATGGGGGTATGTGTATGAAAATGGCTGAATGGTTCCTGAATGGTAGAAATGCAACATTTTTGTCTAACCTCTTGTATTAAAGCTAAAAATCCTGGCTTTGCCCACATCTTGTGTTTAATTTCAATTGCAATATGGTGGTGTACAGAGGCCAGATGCCAAACAACTTATTTTTGTTCCAAAATTGATGGACAGGACTGTAAGTTAATTAATGCAGATTAAATGGGGAGACAAATTGAAGAAATGTTTTATTGCGACAGGCTGCAATGTACCTAAAGATACAATCTACATTTTTTTTTTTTTTATGCAACAACCTCAGAAACCAAATCATTTCCCTTCTCAGCAGCATCACCAGTATACTAATCACTGGCCTGATCATCTGTCATCATCTGCACCTGTTTATCACTGGTTCATACTAGTTAGAAGGTTTTTCTTCTTAAATGATTTATAGGTCACTGTGTGGCTGAAAAAAAAAAACGAAAAGCATTCCTATGAAACTGATTAGATCCAGGGACTGATTTCAAAATGAGAGCTAAAAGCTTGGAAAACTGAGAGCCAAAAAGTCCTTTAGAAGCCTTTAGAACTATTGGTCAGGAGTGCATTAAAAATATAAGAAAGGCAGACTTCCTGGAAGCAAAATATAAAGAGTGGGTGGCTCAGGACTTTTGCACAGTAATGTTTGTATAAAAAACATCGGAAAATTACAAAAGAATAATATTAATTAAGGTCACTAACATGTCTGGGTGTCGACAGCAGTTATGTTTAACACTTAATGTCTTTTTATGTTTAACAGCTATGTCTGGTTCATAGCTATAAATAGACTAATCAAAGTGGTTATGTTTTGTTTCGTAGTGACGTATCACATTAGCAAAACAATGAACAAACATATTTAAACCAGGGACAATCTTTTTTTTCCACTCATCTTAAGGAAAACCCATTCATTCCGTCAGTTCAAAAGCCAGAACGGAGTGTAAATAATCTGTAAAAAATGCTTCTCTTTGCAATCTCGCCATCTTTGTGGCTAATATCTCATCAAGTGCATTTACATAAAGAGTGTGTGTGTGTGTGTGTGTGTGTGCAATATATATTTATAACTATAAAATATAAACTATCTACTTAAACCCCTTTAATTGCTCCATCCACCATTTGGGTACTTTGGAAAAGTCATATGACATTATCCTGAATGTTTGTTGTGATCAGACGGTGATGGAACTGTGTGTTGAGCCTTGGCTGCATGCTTGCAAATGCAAAAGTTATATATAGTATTATGGCACATCTTTTAAGTAAAAAATGTGGCTAATTGGACTAATAACAATGCATGCTTGGAGATTAATGACAGATTTTTTTAGTCAACACTCAGGGGAGTTATGCTCGGTGCTCATTAGCACATTCTACAAGTGTAAAATAATGTGTTATACGAAACTGCTGAGGGTAGAACGTGTAAAAGCGGAACAGAAATATAGAAAGACCGAACATCTTGTCTCAGTTTGTCTAACATGTACAACGGTTTGTAATGGTTTTAGATTATTATAAGCCAAAACCTCATTACTGATTATTTATAATGGTCAATCATAAGTGTTAAATCAGTGATAAGGGAAAAATCATATGGCTTAATGCTTGGCTCTGATGTGGAGCTCACGTGCTCATGAATAATGTGCAGACAGACTGTGATTTAATGTGAATAGTGTGTGTGTGTGTGTGTGTGTGTGTGTGTGTGTGCACATGTCTGAGAGAGAGAGAGAACTTGTTTTGTGGAAGTTGAAGTGCTGACAAGTCAAAGACAAACCTTTCAGCACAGTTGTCCTGACAGCGGAAGACGGTCATCTTTTTGTAGTCCAAGAAGGAAATGCCTCTGAGCGCCCTCTTGTGGGTGTCGTCTACATAGCAGCCGATGTACTTTGCTTGAGAATAAAAGAGAGAGAAAGAGCGAGAGAGGAAGAAAGATAAATGAATGAGATGCATAAACAAAAGTCAGAGAGTCAGAGAAAATAATCAGTTAATCAGTGCTAAAATCTACTGGATTATTTTCCTTTGAAAGCATTTTACTCATGAACCTTGGAGACTCTCTCTATCGTACGGAAAACTCCATCACATCAACAATTAACACTTTTTAAACTAATGTATGTGCAGCATCCATCTGTGCTATGTGTTACTATAGAAACAATAACATATTAGAACACGATTTCCACATCTTTATCATCGTCATCACTAAACAAGGCCCAAAAATCTACAGCCAGTCATACCAAAAATAAAATAATAACCAATCCCATCAGACATTTACTCCCTACCTCTTATACAATCATCCATCTGTGCTATCTCCACTAGACGTTAATGCTTTTTATAATAGCTGGCTAAGAAGAGAGCTGGATTTCATTAGACACACACTGACTTATAAGCATTGTGATGATCACATTTGCCTAAAAAATCAGGAGCAGCCCAGGATCTCATGCTGCAAGTCCCATTGTCCCATTGCCAAGAGTAGTAACCTGCTTTCCGATGGATATATGCATGCAGTAGAGTAGATATAGTTTTGATTGGATTTCACAGTGGAGCTGTGAAAGTGTCTGCCGTGAGTGAAAGCTCTTTAACACAAGTGAACTAAAAAACAGCATAAAACAAAAAACAGGGGGAGCTTAAGCGTTTCAAGTGCTTTTACTGTTTTTTTCTGTCCTTCTTTCCTCAATTGTCAGTGCATTTTTCCCCATTGAAGACGAGTGTATTGAAGCTGCTTCAAAAAAAAAAAAATCTAGCTTCCACATTTGAAAAATAAAAGCGTTTTCAGAAAAGCAAAGAGAAAAAGTTTTTTTTCCTAATGCAGTCAATCAATTTGCATATTTGCATGGTAAACAAACAAGCAGTCGCAGTGAAAAAAAAAAAGTGCTGTTAGTGTAGTGACACTAAATGTAACACAGTTTATCACCAGCATTGCTTGTTGTCTATGTCTATTTTTGCAGAACTCAACAGTAAACAATGTGACAACACTTCACAACACTGTAGCTGCCTGCTGTCAAATCACTGACCACCAGCACTCCTATGCATCATCAAACCACCCCCACCCCCACCACCGTGATTGAACTCTGTTTGCATTTCAGCGTGGCACATCAGCAAAGCGAAAAGGACCCTGAAAACCCAATGAATAATGGAATTATGTTTGCTTATTTTCATACAGTAAAAATGCAATACCCTGATTTTCACTGAAAAGAACAAGCAATGTAAATGCAATGCAGTGAAGGTTTCGCTTTGCAGTGTGACACATTGTTAACACGTCACGAGTTAAAAGCAATAAGATGTACACTCAGAAGTTCTGGACTTAGGTGGGTTTACATGCACCCTAATATTCCGCTAATAATCAGAATAATAGCCTAATAACAATAAAAACGCATCATCTAAGACCCCCGAGTGGCGCAGTGGTAAAGTGCGTGCCCTATCGAGACGAGGGCCTAGAGAGAGTAAAATGGCCGAGCTCTCTCTCGGCGGGGTGGGATGGGAGGCACTTGGTGCTCTTACATTAAATACAGCTTTACAGCCAATCAGGGGCGTCTGTGAGCTCACGCAAGTGGAATGAGCAGATAGCGCTGTCCTCCGAGTGTGTTAAGAGAAAAAAACGCATTATCTGGGCTGAGTGGTAGGGTTCTCGCCCTTCATGCAGGGGTCGATTCCCACCCCATGCCCAAATCTGGATGCACTAGATGCAGTGGTAGTTCCAAGCCCGAATAAAATGGGATAAACCTGTGTTGTAGGATGATCCTCTGTGGTGACCCATCAATAAGGGAGCAGCTGAAAATCCAACAACAACATCTGGCTTGATCAGAATTAAGTAGATGAATATTAGCCATGTAAACATGTAAACATGTGATCCAATCATTTTCCAATAATATATTGGAATAAATATATTATTTCTGTGCATGGTTGCCCCATGTGTGGGTAACATTAATTGATTTGACCCATGATTCCATTCCTGATCAATAAACTCATCTGGTAGGATCTCTCCTTCAAGTCTTCATTTCTTTACCATGACTTTAATCCACTGTCTCTTTGGCTAAGCTATTTGGAGACGGAACACCTACTGACATGCCCTTTCACATCTAACCAATCATACAAGATAATTCTTGTAACCAATCATGGCCAATTTCTCAAAAAAGAACTTCAACAATTTCAACAAAACAAAAAATATACATATTCTTCTGTACATTTTTTAAGGTTAAATGCTTCACAGAGAGCAGAACCACTTTGCACATGATTAAGTGCTTTGAACGTAAACATGTGCTTAAACATTCTAAAAAGGGGATGTTTGTGAGCGCCCTCTTGTGGGTGTCATCTACATAGCAACTAATGTACTTGAAAATGAAAAAGAGATCCACCAGGGTTATTTGTTCTTTTGGAAACAATACCAAATTTGTACAAGAATATTGATGTAAACATAAATGTAAAATGCTAAGCGATTATGTCCACATGCTCATCTCCGCTGTTTCATCTTCAGCACTAGAAGTGATTTTGCAGCTGCAGCTTTAAAAGGTTCAAACATCTAATAATATCTAATAGCTAAAAACTAAATAAAAATCAATCTTCACAGACATTTACACTCACCCTTCTATACAATCATCTGTCTGTGCCATCTCCATTAGACTTTAATGCCTTTTCTAATAGCTGCCTAAGAGATCTGGATTTCACCAGACATACACTGACCTATAAGCATTTCGAAAACTGTCTAAAAGTCCAGGAGCGGCCCAGGGTACCATGCTGCAAGATAATCAAATTGCCAAGAGTAATATTTGTTACAAAATTGGGGGTTTGCCAGCTCGGTGAATGTGCCAGTGTGCCGACTTTATTTAATGTGAAACCAAAACACATAAACAAACAGTATGCCTTTATGAAACTGAGAACACTGGAACAGAATCAAGTAGGAACATGATCAGCTGTATTAAATATGTATATAGACAGGCTAATTAAACTTAATCAAGTTCAAGTAAATACAACTGTGGGACCATGGGGCTATGGTGAAGTGCATGCTGCGAACTGAATTCTGGAACCAAAAGTAGACCATGGGCACAAAGCACCCTCCATAGGTTATACAGTACCTGATAAAACCCCCCAAAAAGGTGCTACTCCAGAGTACCACATGTGTTCCTGGACACCCCCCATAAAATTTGTTCAGGTGATCTAGCATAAAGGCTTAGCCCTGTGCATGCAGGCTGGGTGTGGAGTTTGGGGTGGAGCAGGACCGTGGTGCATGGATAGAGCTGTGCATGAGCACTGGGCTTAGGGGGAGCAGGAGCTTGATGCGGGGATAGAGATGAACATGAGCACTGGGCTTGGGGTTGCGCAGGTACTTGGTTCAAGGACAGAGCAGAGCATGAGCACTGGGCTTGGGGTGGAGCAATAGCTTGGTGCTGGGACAGAGTAAAATACACTTGCAACACTGCAGGAAAACTATCCCAGAATCCATGCATGGCAGCGACACAGTGGTTATGCGTTTGTGGAGGAGCAAACGTGTTTGTGTAAACTTAAAATAGAAAATAATTATGAATAAAACACTGCGACTCTTTGTGACCTCATGGACCATAGCACGCCTTGCCTTCCTTCATGCTGTCCATGGGGTTTTCTTGGCAAGGATACTGGGGTGGGTTGCCATTTCCTTCTAAAGAGGATAATCTACGGGCATTTCGGAAATGCTAATTAGCCTAATCTGCATGTCTTTGGACTGTGGGAGGGAACCAGAAAACACGGAGGAAACCTACCAAGCAGGGCGAGAACATGCAAACTCCATGCCCACAGTAACGACTCGGGAAACGAACCCAGGACCTGGAGGTGGAAGGCAACAGTGCAACCACTGTGCCGCCAAATCTGGTTTGGATTGTACTAACAAGGGTATTATTATTAAGCTTTATTTAAAAGGGGGATCTACGGTAATAGAGGTGTTTTTTTTGTTTGTTTTTACAAAAGATTTTCCAAAGCCTACTTTCACAATTGCTGTTGTTGTTGTTTTTTTTTCTTCTTTCTTTTTCATGTGGCAGTGCATGTTTCACATCCACATCTTTGAAAAACAAGTGTATTGTACCAGTAAAAAAAAAAAAAAAGAAAAAGCCTGCTTTTTGCCCCAGTAGAGCTTCCAAAGTTGAAAAAAAAAAACTTCTTAGAAAAGTACAGTGACAAAGTGTTTTTTTTCCCCCTAAACCAATCAATCAATTTTCACATTTGCATAGGCAAGGCAGAAAAATAATGGAAGAAACATGGCATGCCAATGAAAAAAATTATAAAGTAGTTCCTGGTATTGCAGGATGTTGATTTTTGCTGTATTTTCCTGGAAGCAATGTGACATATCACTTCACTGCTGGAGCTGCCCTCTGTCAAATCACCAACCACCAACACAACCACCCCAGCACAACCAGCAGTAAAAACCTGGAAGTGCAAGCTCTGGGGTCACACTGATTAAAAGACAGTACATGCAACATACTATTCCACTAATAATTACAAATAATAGCTAAATAAAAATAAAAATGCATCATATGACTCAATCAGAATGAATTTTCTAAAGAAATGAGACTGGTGAGGTAAAACATTTGGTGGCTTGACAAGTTTCCAGAAGGGAAAGTTTGCTTCCGTTCCTTCATCTCCAAGGACTTTTATCCACTGGGTCTCTGGCAGAGGAAAGCGCACAATTAGTCCACCATTTCATACGTATTAAAGTATCTGACTAATCGAACATTAGCTTCAAACAAATCAAACTAATTAAAAACCCAGATGGTGAAGTTATTGAAAAAGATGAAAACTAACCTACAGTAGATTAGAGAAAATACTTCTTCCTGTGGCCATAACCCTCTCGGCTCCATCTTTCTAACAATAATCTTTTCAGTTCTACAAAATAGTGACATAGTGACTTGTTGTGTTCGACTCCATCTTCCTGTGAGCATGCTGTTGATTCTTGGCGTAAGTAAGAAGTATCAAATCAAACGTTGCATATGCGCCTGAGAATTGGTGAACAGTCCTTGGAAGGTGATTTAGGAGGTTTAATTCACCATGAGAGAAAAATAAAATATGAGAAGGCAGCAGTGCAAAATGGTTGAATTGCATATCAGATGAAGTCGTCATGTCGAATGAGGCTCCAGGTGTGGGTTCTGAGCTCGGCACCAGGTTCAAAGAAATGCAAAGCTTATGTTCTCACACTCAAAATCTAGGTTATCACCTGTATGCATCATAAACGCTTATTTATATTTTACATTTCAGTTCCTAGCTAACCCTGTTTTAGTCTAGTGATATGATGTTCTGCATAGATAGAACGTGGCAACTTTCTCTTCCTCTTTCTTCAGATCGACAGTGGTGTTTCAGCAGCCCAGTCTGGTTACTTTAACCACAGAATCTGCAGAGTGAAATGCTGAACTTTTAGCCCTCAGCAAACAAACATGTTATGAATAAGGAACAACTGATGACAGAACATGCTGTTATCCAAAAACAGTGATAGGACGTGACCTGGATCAATTTGTTATTGTTAATCTGCAGTCTGAGATGTGTAGCGTGCAAGTAGTGTAAATGGACTTCAACTACCAATAAATCATAAAAAGTTAGCATATTTGTAGGATAAACCCAACTTGTGCACTGTTAAATATGTATTTTAAAACGTTTAAGCGACTGCATTTGTAACAATATATGCATGTTCCCACTGTACCTCAAAGAGGTATCATGGAATGTAACTGCAACAATATAACATTTTTAAAACAAATAAACTTTTGACCTTTTATTTAACGTGGTCAATTTTATTACATTGTTTAAATAAAATACATATTTTGTTACCTGTAAAAAAAGAAAGTTGTGTCCACCAATGTCTGTGGTGTTACAACAATGTGTTTAAGAAAAGGAGGAAATCTATTTGGACTACTTCTTGTGTGTAAAAAAGTCATTGCAGGTGCCTGGGCGAGTACATACTTGACATTTCTGACAATTTCCTATGCCGCAGTTTATTAGTATCTGTGGTGTTGTTGATAACTTGCAGATTTTTTCAAAAAACATTTAGAGTAATTTGCCTGTGAAGTTACTGTCTATGTTGTTACGGTCTTTCCTGGTGTCTCCACAGACTCTATAGTAACTCCACAGAAAATATACAACCAGAAATTTTTAATAAAATCATAGTGACGCACCAGTTACCTTCTGCACCATATCACCAAGCAGAAAACATGACCCTCCAAGCATTTGGGCTTGGGTCCTCTTCTTAAAATGATCCATCCAAATGTGACCCATCTGCATTGTGTTTTTTTAGTAATGTCCCAGCCTCCCAGTACAAGCCAAAAAGACAATTTCTGTCTTTTGTCCACTGTACCTTTCAAAAAAGGTTTGTCCACAACCATCTGGAACTTTCTTGAAGTCAGTCATGGCAAAGGGGCACCAGATGGGATAGATGGAACACTTCAAAGAACTGCAGACAATTTAGTTAGGCAAGGACAAGATTTGCCCAAGAATCCCTCTTTCACCATTTGAAAAATTCTGGATCAATGTTTGATGTTGGAGAAGATGATGTTGATGGCTGGGTACAAATAATGGAAGAAGAGCTCCCACCATAGAGGGAATGATGAAAATGTATCAAGTGGTGAACCCTGAACCCAGCTGTCTAAAATATACTGTAGAGACATACAGGTTATAAGCTGTTTTTGGCAGGCTGAGAAGTATGATTGCCTATGTTATGCACTCCAAGAGGTATCTCTTGGGAAAAAAAATTGAAAAAAAATCTTGCAAAAACTGAGCAATCGTCATGAATTTGTTCACTTCGTGCGAAGGTCACAGACAGTAAACACATTGGACAGTGGTGTTTTCTTAGTTATGATGAACAGTCATACCCTGGAATCGATCAGGAAGTGAAGAACCACAACATTAAAAGCAAATGTAAGCACAGGAATTGCATAAACAAGTTTTTTGGTCAAACCCCAGAGATGACATACAATTTTATTATTTTGCTCAATAAACTTTAAATTGTTAAACCTTTTATGCAATAAAAAAATTCTTATAATTTTATGTTTTGAGACTGTAAAGTGTTTTTAATCTTTTAGAATAAAGACTATAAAGGTTTCTCATACCATTTTTCCTATCTTTTTTTTTTTTTTTTGTATAGCCTTTTTTTTTTTTAAAGAAACTTTGTCTCTTTGGCAGAAATAGGGGCCAAGTTGAACAATTAAACATTTCTTTCAAAACTAAAATTTAAATGATCAATGTAACTTAATCACTAATGTAATGTATTTATTTATCAATTATTATCTAAATTTGCATAACCCTGCTCATTTTGGAACACATCAAAATTTTACTTTAAATATTGGTAACACCATAGACGTAAGTGGTTGTGTCACCAGTGTTTGATTGTAATTATATAACAATCTAAATGTTCTTAAGCCTAAGCATCTGTTTTAATGAATATACGTAGTATACTGTATTAAACTGTATTTAAATTCATATCATAGAAACAAACAGTGTTGGGGAAGTTACTCAAAAAAAGTAATCTACTACAAATTACTAATTACTACAAACCGGATTCCAAAAAAGTTGGGACACTAAACAAATTGTGAATAAAAACAGAATGCAATGATATGGAGATGGCAAATGTCAATATTTTATTCAGAATAGAACATAAATCACGGAACAAAAGTTTAAA
>JAQMYJ010000014.1:6131578-6150062 GCA_030014305.1 Clarias laeviceps | reverse complement strand
AGACACAGACACAGACACACACAGACACAGACACACACACAGACACACACACAGACACACACACAGACACACACACACACACACACACAGAGTGGCTGTTAGAGACTAACTACTTAATCAGACTTCCTTGCTACAAGGACAGAGGAACTTTCCATAACAACCCCCCCGTCTCTCTCTCTCTCTTTCTCTCTCTCTCTCTCTATGTGCTTACTTAAGCATCTAAGGCCCTAATTTACTGACTAAACAAAACGTGTTAACTTGTTTGTACTGTATAATCAGATGAACTGGACATTAGTGTGCATGCACAATTAGTTCAGGTGATTTACAAAAAGCTGGCATCACGTACTGTAATTGTGTTGTGTGTGACTGTCTCAGGTGAAACTAAAACCTGACATAAAATCACACAAAAACTATGTGCGAGTATAATGTAGACATTAAAAGCAGTATGAAAAACTGATCAGAAAAAAATACAGAGATAAAATAATTTCTTCAATTAATATGTACAGAAATACTTTTCCCAGGTTTTTGGTAAACGTTTAACATGAAGCCAACTTTATATGGTCTTTATAATTTTATAATTTATAAAGTTTATAACAACTTTATAGTTTAAAAGTGAAATTTCTCATTGAGAATTTTTTTGTGCTTTTGGGACATAAATGGTACAGAAATGACAGAAACAGGCTTATATACAAATGTAATACATATTCACTGTGGTTACGGTAGACCTGTGTGGGTAATTAAGTAAAAACTAAATAAAATATAATATAATAATAATAATAATAATAATAATAATAATAACAGTTCTGCGCATGGAGTTTGCATGATCTCCCTGTGATTGGTGTTTTTTTTTCCAGATAATCCTTTCAGATTAGGCTAATTGGTTCTCAAATTGCCCATAGTGTGTGGAATGTGTGTGTGTGTGTGTGTGTGTGTGTGTGTGTGTTTTTGTGCTGTGTGCTGTGATTGGCACCCTGTTCATGGTGTACCACACCGTGTACCCGAAGTCCCTGGAATAGTCTTCACGCCCCCATGTACATGATAAGCTGTATTAATTAAATGGATAATAATAATAATAATAATAATAATAATAATAATTTTGAAATAAAACATATCAACCCAAATTTTATTTTATCATTTTATATAAGATGATGATGACATCATATAAATGTATTGTTGTGAGTGACAAATGCTCATATTTGTCATTTGAACTTTCTCCCACATTTGTCTTCGTTCCCCTTCAGGCCCAAATTTGAGGATCTGTGCACAACACACAAAGTCACATTTAGATTCAGACTTGTGAAAAAAAAAAAAACACACAATGTAAGCTCTATTATATATGCTGCACAGCTGGGTTCTTTCCTAGCAAGATTATGAGGTCTGAAAAGCCTGTGTATTTTTCTCAAGTATAAAAGCTTACTCGGTACAATTCTTATGAAATTAACATTCCAATCCAGTCGCATGTCTCACGCTGCACATACTGTAGTAAAGCATTGGAGTATAGAATTGAGTCTGCATGAAGACTTCAGTGTGAATAAAAGGTCTTCACAGTTTCACAGGCGAATTAATTGAAGTGCCTTGTTTTCTTGTTTGCAAATATTTGTCAAATTCATTCAAAAGACAAAAACAATGAAACATATTGTTTCAGACATATTCATTACAGTGAAACATTCGGTGTAGTTTGAACACAAGCATTTCGCTTCTCACCAAACCATGATTTAATCGCTTGTACAGTACTACTGTAAGTTCCATTAAAAAAAATAAGCGTCATCATTTCACATCCATTCATGAGTCGATTATGTTGCTGCGGCAGGAAGCAGTGACTATAGTACTAAATTCATTCAGTTCAATCGTGTGTGTGGGAATGTCACCAGTACTGACTTTACTACTGTAGGTCCTAAGTCCTGACTAAGTGTTAACTAATATGGACGTACTTTTTATTTAAATTGTATTATGACATTTATTTTTTTTAATAAATGCTTTACAAAAAAAAAAAATGTAAGAAAAGCAAACAGTACCGGGCAATTCATGTATCATGTGTTCATGACCACACTGTTCACATGACGTTGGTTTAGTCACGGTTGTCGACTGGCTTTTCAGTCAATGGAAAAAAATTGCTTTTTGTGTCTTAGCGTCAGCTCTTTTATTACATATTGCCTGTCAGGTTAAAAAAAAAAACACACACAAATTTAAGTTACGAAATAAAAAAAATTTGCTTTGAACTTGAAGTGAAACTCTCATCTGGCATGTAGAATTGTTGCTGAAAGTGAACACATGCTGTTTACTTTAAATCTGGCTAATGTAAATTCATTCATTCATTCATTCTCTACCTGTTCAGACCCATAGGAAGCCTGGAGCCCAACCCCGGAAGAGGTGCCAATCCTTGCAGGGCACACAAGAACACACCTACTCACACACTAAAGGCAAGTTTCTAAACGCCAATTAGCCTAATCTTTGGCCTGTGAAAGGAAACTGGAGCACCCTGAGGAAACCCATAAGCACGGGGAGAAACATCCCACGCACAGACCAGAGGCGCAAATCAAAATCAAGACTCAGGAGGTGCGAGGCCACAGTGCTAACCACTACGCCACCGTGCCACCTCTAATGTAAATTCAATTTTAGGTAATTACTGTATAACTTGAGATTATTATTATTATTATTATTATTATTATAAGCACTCTGTATTTATTAGTTATTTGGCCATCCGTGCATCTATACCCCGTATACTGTGTAGGGTCACAGGGATCCAAAGCCTACCACAGGGAACTTAGGACACAAGCCAATCAACCTACTGTGCATGTCTTTGGGAGGAAACCTGAGTACCCAGAGGAAACCCATAAAGCATAGGAACTCCACACAAAAAGTCCAAGGGCAAAAGTCAAACCCTGCAGGAGGCTGAAGGTGACAGTACTAACCACTAAGCCAAAGTATTTTGCCATTCAACTTAATGCAGTATGAACAATGGGATGAGGTCAGGACAGTGTTTTTGTGCAGTTCCTATGAACAAATCTACAGGATGCAGGGGAAATACTAAAGAAGGATAGGAAATCTTTCTATTGTTTATGTACAATAGGACCAGCAGACAGGTACAACAGAAAAAGAGAAAGTGCAATACTACAATCCTAAGCTTTTACTCATCCCTCCAAAACAATAGGATTAAAAATATCTTTCTGCTCAGCACAGATGATACATGAGACAAAATGGGTCTGTTGCTTTTTTTTTTAAAGAAATAATATATTGAAAACTTGTTTTGCTCACTAAAAGGAAAAGAAGGTCAGTGGGTCTGATATGCAATGCTCGGAGGAAGTGACCGTTTGCAGAAGAAAGGAAGTGAGTCAAAGAATAAAGGAGTCACATGGGGTCAGAACGAGAGAAGTAAATGCCAAAGACATAATTACAATCTTTTGAAGTAAATGCAAAAGACTAAAAAATTTAACAGGCAACTGCAGCAGCATGGGAGTTCACTGCAATCTATACCATCCTTAATTATCCCATACCCACACACACACACACACAACTGTGCATACAGCCATTTATTATGAAAATGTTAATTTATAAATGGATGTGTTTTTCGTATAATTTAAATAACAAAAAATAATAATTCTTTGTATTATTTGTAATCATTGCTGCCCGGTTTATCTATTGTAGTTACATTGAATGCTGTTAGTCTTTCGGCTTCCCCCAGCAAGGGGTCACCATCCGATCCACATACACACTTGGCACAGGTTTAACGCCGGATGGCCTTCCTGGCGCAACCCTCCCATTAAATGTGGTAACGTAATAAATTTTCAGACATGTATCTGTATTTAGGGCCCAAACTCAACGACCGGGTACCAGAAAGACACGTCCAGCCATAAAGTTGCCTTAAACTTATGTCATATTAAGTGACACCAGCGTCCAAAGGTCTTCAAAAGGTACTCAAAAGGTATCAGCGTACTCAAAAGGTACAGAAGTTATGCGGTGCGTCCGGGTGGAGATGGCACAGGTGCTTGGGCCCGCTCATTGTTTGCTTGCAACTATATTTTACTTTGTTGTTTAACTAAATAGCAACTTTTACTCCACTGTATTACCTAAATAAAATGTGTACTTTTACTCTGATACATTTCCCCTAAGCCTCTTTGTTCCTCCTTACTGCACCAGTTCAAGCTGATGAGATAATGCCCTGGCTTTTGCCAACAACTAGGGTGGAATTTAGGGGCGTCGCTCAGGAACAGCTCTAGTGACAAACAAATTGCCTAAATGAAAAGACGTCCCTGGAGGTTTGGGGAACTGCCCCTTGAGCTTGGGCGTTGTGAGAATGCCCCTTGCATCATGTAGCGTCTTTCTGCTGCTAACGTTACAACCTGACAGTGCTGAACTCACTGAACTCTGTAGTGGCTACAAAGATAACATCACACACCCTTGGCCTTATCTGCAAGAAACCATTTTGCATTGAATTGAAAGATTCTTCCCACCAGATAAGGCGCCTCTTATGCCTACCAAAAGTGGCTGAATTATTGGTATTTAAAAACTCCCCATCCAACCTGAAATAGCTCACAGATATCTGGCTAACATGATATCCAGGTTAACATGATTTGTCAATGTGAATGTGAAATACGTTCACATTACCAGCCTAAAATGATTCGATTCCAATTTTTTTCAGATCATCAGACAGACATGGTGACATTAGAGTCAGATCAAAAGTCATTTGTAATTATGAGAAAGTAGACTATACCTCTGATCTTTTTTTTTTTTCTTTCTGGCAATAATTCAGAATTTAATGTGTAGAAAGGTGTGGGAACCCCAATATATTACGCTTTACTGAAAGACGTTCTTGAAAACTTGAGAAGGAATACTTTTATCTGCTGACACTGGAGACTCCTTTCAAAAATATTCAATAAACAACTTCCATGGTGCTAATTAATGTATATGGCATGATGCAATTTAATGAAGCCATTGAGCTTCTGAATGTGATGAAACAGAAAAGCACGTACCCTATATGAATTAAAGTCATAGTCATAGTTTATGTAAAAAAAAAAAAAGGAGGTGGGAGGGATGGAATACTCTTAGTCCGATCATTAACTATAACACTTAGCAAACATCGGCATCCGAGATCACGTACAGAATGTTGAAGAAAGCGCAGATAGCGTGTGTCATGATTTGTGAAGCTGTAGCTGTTGTATTACAGGGAAGAGGCCAAACCAGTACTGACAGTAAAACCAGTACTGAAGTATTGAGTATTCAGACTAAACATGACATGCTTATAGTCTATAAAGGAACAATTCGGTTTTTGAAGTCGCTAACCCGAGGATCAGATTGCATTCTTTTGAACCAAACATGATATTTTTTGTAACAGATCAACTTCCAGGACTAAAACATTTAAACACCTGACAAAACATGTGCTCTCAGTTTTTAGGCCAGAAACCATCCAAAACCAAACCATCAAGACTACAAAAGACAATAAAAACATCTCCCGCTCTACAGTATATCATGTGGCTGATACATGATTCAGATGTATGTGGTTTCCTTTCATCATAATTTATTTCAAGCTTCCCTCCGGCTGTCAGCAAGCGACCACAAGAGACCTTTTCGGCCCCATGGTTTCCTGTGAAGGCATCTCACAGTTAATCCAAAACATTACATTTTCCCACTTCGAAAAACATTTCAAAGGTCACTGTTCTACGGTTTGTGACATTATGGGTGGAGAAATATTGTAGGTCATACCGAAGTTTACTACAGTGTTCATAAGCACAGGGTTTGCAGAATTAAGGATTTGGTTTGTCACACCATACACCACTTTACTAATTGTCTAATCGATATTTTCAATTTGTGACCATGATACCGCTACAATATTTTGTAGAAACTGAAGTTGGACATGTACATTCCTAACAATTTGCCTTTGCTAACTGTTATGCTCCCGAGTGCTGCTGTTATAATAAGAACTTATTAGTGAATCAACATGCGACATTTCATTAAAATAATCCAGCTGTTATAGACCATGTCTTCTCTCATTCGTGACATACATTTATTTCTCTTTTACTCTCTCTCTCTCTCTCTCTCTCTCTTTATCAAGCAGATCGTTCTTCTGTTTCCAAAGTCTGTTCAGCAGCGCAGCTCTCACATCAGATTAAATCAAATAAACTCCAAGCACACTGATGTTTACATTAGATTTAAGATTTTACCCAGCAGCTTCTAACCATGTGCGTGTGCCTGTCTGCTTGTGTGTGTGTGTGAGTGTGTGTGACGTCTTCGTGTGTGTGGCTAAGCATGTGCCAGTGAATTTAGCTCTCAGACTACTTTTCCTGATCAAATCTGTTCCACTTCACTCTCCTTTCGTGAACATCCTCGTCTGCACCAACTACATTAAACTAGTTTCCCTCTGTATCTACATCACAATTGCATTTTTTTCCAAAATAAGCACATTCTTTGGGCCTTCTCAATAATTCCAGACAAGAAAGCTCCAGTGTTAAAATTACATAAGAGTCAGATTGGATTACTCATAATATCTGAACGCTTTACCAAGTTAAGTCCTTTGTTGTGGCTGTTTTTATGTTTATGCCGCCACCCGAGTTGCTGTGTATCCCTTGCAGGATGCTGTTACTGTATCTCAAGGTCTTCATCGTAACTTCAAGACCGCGCTCTACGACCTGACAATGATTGAAAAGTTCTGGACAGCTCCTTTTTATTCTCTTAAAAAGAGACAGTTTTATTGTCACAGGTACTGTGACAATAAGAAATGAAAGCATTTCTTCACATATCCCATGTTGTTTGAAATCTGGGGTCAGAACACAGGGTCATTCATGTTACAACACCCCTGAAGCGGATAAGATTTCAGGCCTTCCCTCCGAGGCCTCTCGAGTGCTTGTTGTCATTTTAACATCTACACTTTCACAACTTGCTCCTGGTAGGTCTTCCTCTTCGTGCCATCAGACTTCTGCAACTCGGCTAGAATGCAGCTGCGCTGTTTTCTTGCTTTCAACCTCCCCAGGTTCTTTCACATCAACCCACTGCTGCGTTCCTGCCTCACACACAAAGCTTGCAATAGAAAGCCAAGAAACAGACCGCAAGGCATTTATCCAACCCACAACTATGCATCTGGCATAAGACACAAGGATGCCATGAATCAAAACTAAAGCAAGGTTCTAAAGTAGAACCTTCCACCTATAACCCCTTTGAATTAGGGTTTGGATTGTGGTTACATTTGGACCCTGATTTACTAATGCCAGCACAAACACAAACCAGCCTCTCTCTGAATAACAGAAACTATCAGCGCCACAGTAAATATCATCTGAAAAGTACTGCTGAAATTACTTCAGCCCCTAAACATTTATATCGGTCTTATTCTTCTGTTTTCATTCTGTTCTTATTAATTGTACAGTTGTTTGGTTTAGCTGTCTAAGCCTGATTAATAGATTGGAGATCGGTGGAGCAGACCCAGCTTCAGGACATTCATTTTATAAGCGTTATTGAGTATTCTCTGAGAGAACAGTGGCGGCTTAGAAGGTTAAGGCTCCGAGTTGCTGATCAGAAGGTCAGGGGTTTGAGACCTGCCAATGCCAAGTTGCCACTGTTGGGTCCTTGGGCAAGACTTACAGCCCAAACAATGCAGCCACTGGTTTAAAGGCCAGTTAGAAAATGGAAAGGTTGGCCTCCGAGTGGCGTAGTGGTAAAGTGCTCGCCCTAACATCTGGAGATCGCGAGTTCGATTCCTGGGTCATGCTGTAACCTCTCGCAGTTGGAGGTCTAGAGAGAGCTGATTGGCCGAGCTCTCTCAGAGGGAAGGGATGAGAGGTACTTCGTGCTCCCACATTAATCACGGCTCAACAGCCAATCAGGCGCGTCTGTGAGCTCACACGAGTGGAAGGAGCGGATAACGCTGTCCTCAGAGTGTGTTACTCCACCCCCAACTGTGCGTGAGCGAGCAGTTCGAAAAGATGCGGTTGCTGGCGATTGACTTCGGTCCTCCCGTCTGAGTGGTAGTAGTAGTCTAATGTGGGAGAAAATCGGGGAAAAATGGAAAGGTTGTGACAGGAAAGTCATCCAACATAACAACTTTGTCAGATCTTGCAGATCAAATGATCTTATGTGGCGACACCTAGGATGAAATGGACAAAGCCTAAGATAAAATAAGCAAAGAATGTCCTGATCACACAATATAGCAGTATATTTTATGTCCAATACTGCATTAGTACTACACTGCTGCTTTCTTTTCTTTAATATCTGATCATTCTGATGCATGATACTGGTGCAAGGTATTCATCTTGATAAAGCAAAACCATGTACTTTTTAAAAGCTGCTGCTGTACCCAGGGCTCAAATGCACATCAACCCTTCAAAACACTTAGCACTTTTTACTGTTACTCTTCTACATCTGTATACTGTAAAGATCCAGTGTCATCCAGAAGTGGAATTTTTTTTTTTTTTTTTTTTTGCATCTGGATCGTCTCAAAGTTTCGTTGTCATGTCATGGCATCTTCCCTTGTCACTTTCTGCTCTGGCTTACTCATTAGGGATCTAAAGCTACATTTTTGTAAAGCTGCTTTGTGTCAGTGTCTAATATGATCCAGTGGCCTTCTAGCTCTCTGCTGCCAGAGATTAAACAAAATGGCCAAAAGGCTAAATTTAATTTGTCCGGTTAAGCCAAAACGAGAGGAAGCTTTTATGGGAGACGGATAGCCGGCTCGAACAAAACTACATTTAAATAATGGACAGTGGTGTGAGCAGATGGGCATTTATATAAGCAGCCAGTGATATTGTAGCACTTCAGCGTTTTAGTGCGTGAAATAACCAGCATTAGTTCTAATCTTGGACAGGATTGATGAGATAACGGGCACAGTGAAGACATTTGCTAAATGAATAAAATGTATGCTGTAATATTACATGGGCATTGTATAACTCAATCATCTGTGCTTCACTGGATTTGAAGATGTATACTGATAAGAAATGTGCACTTTTTCTTTAGGCGTGCATTGCACTCCTGCTTTAATTACGTTTGGCGGAACCGAATGACGTTCGCGAAATTAGCAGCGAAATGACTCCAGGCCGGAAGCCAGATGATTATCTGCCAGAACGTCAACAGTGTTCAGAGACTTGGCAGTGCAGAGATGAACTGAGATGAAAATGCTACATGAAAAATGGTGTTGCTTCTAAATCTAAAAATGGTCTCGTGATAGCAAATTCATCATCATTTACATAAACTAACTTTGTGAGCATTAACGTGTGATCGTGATATTACTGTTGCACCTAAGGTCACGATTAACACTTTTTCTTAAGTTAAGATGTTGCAGTTTAAGGTTATGAAGTCTTTCCACTGTAGACCTCCCCAAGAAAAGGAGGTGGTGTTCGCACATGCCTCAAAAAATAAATAAATACATAATATATACTTTACACTTTTAACATGAATATTAATCAATAAGCAATCATGATTTGGAGCTTTTGAATGTCAAGGTCAGCAAAGACCAGTCATCGAGATGCTATAGATAGCCTTCTGCATATATTGAGACCTCCCTAAGTCAGCAAGTATCCAAACTTAGTTTGAATGACATCATTTAAGATAGAAACTTACCTGGGATGGTTGATCCTCAAATTCTAAAATACGATACAAACTTTACATGTCTCTTTCATTAAACTGACTTGCTTAAATGTCATGAGAAACCATCACTGTTGGACGCTGTTCTTAACAAATAGGCCATACTCTGAAACAATCACCTTTTGTAAATGATCAATACACCATGGCTGTACTGTGAGCTTTTGTTTAATGGTTTGTATTATCTTGATTGGAAAAGAATCTGTCTTATTTATGATGTTTGGAATGTTAGTTTGTTTTTTCAGTGGAGGGACAGTGACTCAGCAAAAAAAACTTTCTTTCTGCTGCTCCCTTCAAGGGGCTGGCAAATATGGAGCTTGGTAACTCATCTCTCAAACAATATCAAACTGTTCCCGAGATATCTGGCTCAGAGGACTGACTTCCATATTCAATTCCATTCCATAGGGATCATGTAACACTGTGTGTGTGTGTGTGTGTGTGTGTGTGTGTGTGTGTGTGTGTGTGAGCCATGCAGAGAGACAAATTGTTATGGGGACTGGGCTAAGCCACAACCCCTCCACTAACACACTCCCTCACTGGTCTCACAGCCATTATATATACTTATATCTTTGGAACTATGTGGGGTAGGAAAAAAAAAATGCTCACCATACACTAGATTTCAACTTTCTTTCAGTACAAATGTAACTGTTAAATTTAGACTTTAGAATTCAGACTTTGTCATACAACTATTTTCGGTTAACCATACCGCTAGTTTTTTAAACACAGCGTACGAATTTAATCCATTCAGGAGGTGATTTCTTAAGGCGAAAACTCGTATTGCGAAAGACATTTTCCAATTGGAAATAATGTAAATGCAGATAATCCATTCCAGCCACCCTAAAATATTCCCAATATTACCAATCTCCAACACCAGATTCATATTTTCGCATATAAAAACAATCAAAACATTTAGAAAAGATACGTAAATGAAGTAAAATATGAAACAAATAGACATTAAACCTCGTTTAACCTAGATGTATGATTCCTCTTGTCACTGTCTGCTTTAAAAACTAAACTGAGAGTTGCTGCCTTTTCTTCGTGCTACCACCCTTGATAACATTCCTGGGATCCAGTTACTAAATCTTCACAAAATTTTAAAAATAACCCACACACTGATGCAAACAAATTTTGAAAAACATGTTTTTGCCAGTGTTCGGTTCAGCTCAGTTCGTTTGCTCGTATGACGAAAATGGTGCGTTTGTCAAAGCAAAAATTTAAATTTTTAAGGTGAATATTAGTGAGGTGGGGCGTTTATATGCAGAGTGGTTGTATACCACTGATAAAAGTGTAACTTTGAAAGATACCACCTTGATTTAGCTCAGTGGGACAGATTGAGGGTTGTAGGATTTACTTCAGTTGGATAATTTCAATCCATTTTAAGCTTCATCAAGATTCTACCCGGGTAAATAAAAGTAAATATAGCTGATCATTACTTTTTTTTTTTTTTTTTTGCAGTGATGGTGTTTTCCAATGACATCCTTTTACTCTGATTAGAAAAGATTCACTGATGCTTAGATTTTCTAAAGCTTTTTCTGTAAAAAAAAAAAGAAAAAAAAAAGCATTAAACTGTGCCTCCTGTATCTCCATAGAAAGAAGTGAAAAGTTGTGAGAGTTCTGGCTCCACCACAGATAGAATGACAGGTACAACAGAATAAACATCCTTAAAAGAAAGCTTTCTATGAACAACGAACAAAAGCAAACCCTCCTCCACCCACACAGCAGTTCTACTGGAGTTTAGCCAAACTCAATGACTCTGAAAGCTAAACGAAGGGATCAGCCAGGAGCATCCCATTGTAATCTCTGTAATACTCCACAGTCTATTAAGTGCCCACGTCTTTATTCAATCCTGGGAGAGACTGAAACGGAAGGAAAGAGAGGAACAGAGAGGTAAGTTTAAAAAAAAAAAAAAAAGGCTAAACGTTAATCCTCTAATCCATATCCCAATATCCCATATACTGTAGTGGCCGTGATTTCAGTGGATGCTGTCAGAGAGCTAAGTGAACAGGCTTTCACAAAAGGACACTGGATAGTAATGAGTCTGAAAAACTTTAATAATAATAATTATAATGATGAAAACAACAAAAATAATTTGAGCACTCAAGCAATAAGACCGTAGGATTTCACAGCATTGTACAGTAATGTTTGAAGTAAGGCTTACATGGTACAAAGGATTATTTTCATTAGAGCACAATTGACTTCTATCTCTTTTTATGCAAGAGTGCTTAAACAACAAGGTTATCGACTAAGCAATATCACAGAACAGGTGTGATGTGGTTGTACACGATATTTAGCACAAGGCCACAACCTCGACTGTGACTCTGCTTTTATATAAAGGTTCCACAAACACCATTTATTATCAACATTGATTTGTGTGTTTATCTACAGGACGTTGTTATTTTGCTCTGCCAACATATATCCTTCCATAACTGGCAGAACTAACTAGCTGCGATTGCTGGAGCTGGCGACTGTCAGTTAATGTAATTGACAGAGGTGAAAATAGTGCTATGTAACCAAATGGTGTGGAGAATCAACCATCGAGGGATCTCCTAAGTTTCTCTGTATATTTTCATTGATTCTACTTTAGAATATCAGATACCTTAACTTCCGGGTTATGGAAAGCTAGTGCGCTAAGATGTACAATCCCTTGTCCCAACACACCAAGGGGTTGGAGAGCGATTTGTGATTTAATCTTGTGATTGAAGCTACTTATCTTTGTAGCTCGCCTTAGCCATAAATAAAACAACATGAAGGTAATTTGAAACAAATTAGAAGCAATTATGAAGGAGACAAAGAGCTGTTTAAGATGACAATAGATGTGTTTTCCTGCTTAAAGTGCTTGTTAAAGTGCTGTTTTTTTAATTGTGAATTTTTGATTGCTGCTGTCTCCGAACTGCGGATTGTACAGACCTAATTTCACCCAAGCTGCAACCGGCAGGACATACATATAATTAAACATACATATAATTAAACATCCATCCATCCATCTAGGAACCTCTGTAGTCCAACTAGGGACCATGGGAGCCAATGGTGACCATTGTATTTATTCCCATTTTGTACAACGGTTGTATAGTTAAACATCCCAGTGCTGTTACCATCAATTATTACCACTCGTGAAATGCCTTTCAAATAATTAGATTACTTATTCAGAAATAACTGTTGTATAACGCTTTTTAATGGGCAACAAGCAATTAAATGGTTTTCAACCACAAGTAGAACTCTAATGGATTAAAATCATTCAAACTGCCAGAAGTAAATGACTAATTAACCGACTTGTGCGCACACGCAGAAACCAAAAACCAGAAACACATCGAGGTAACAACCAATATCGAAAACAACTTATTCATAACAGGGGTAATGAAATAAGTTTAAAGTTCTGAGAACACCATCCCACATCAGGTTCCCACACTGCATAACGGGTGCTTCTTCTTCAGTACATAAAATATACATTTTGGGTTTTAGTACAGATTTAATTTTGTCATATTAGTCATTACAGGGATTCTCCACATAAAAATAAATGATAAAATATATATATATTTTACTTTTTAAAAAAAGGATAATTACAGACAATGTAAAATTTACTATAAGGACATGTTGATTTAGCATACACAGAGGTCATCCTGTCAGAGGTACATTTTTAGTTGTCCAACACAGGAAAGAAGGCTTTACAGTTTTTCTGTAATTAATTTATTTTAAATCATATTAACTTTAAATGTTTATACCTGCTGTTTATACATTACATAAGAGATAACGAAAAACTAGCTTGATCTGCTAATATTCTACAATATTGATATACAATATTTGGTATACAGGGTCGAGGGGAGACTCAGGGCACGAGGTACAGTAGGGTACACCCTAGACGGGGTGCCAATCTATCGCAGGGCACACGGACATGAACACACACATGCTCTTTAACACACTACGCCAGTTAGCCAAATCTGCATGACTGAGGTGGACCCTGGAGATGCAAGGCGACTGTGCTAACAGTGTTAATATAAAATAGAAAAAGGATGTAATAATATTGTTAGCATTGACCACTTGCTGAAAAAAGAACACCATATTTTCCTATAGCAGCTCATCCCAAAGTGTTTTATGGTTTATGGTTAGGTTTGGTAAAAAAAAAAAATAATAATAATAATGATAAAAAAAAAAGGTTAGCTTCTAGAAATGCCAAATGTGAAATAAACTTTTTTTAATGTGGTTGTTTGTGGTTAATCACAAAAAGCTTTAAATGCCCAATTAACCACTACAGACTTATAAAGAAAAAGTGGAATCAACAAGATCTGATTTCCAATTAATAGCACAAAAAAGAAAATTGCCCAGAACCTTCCAGAAAACCATGTGATTCTACTTTATATACACCTGATCTGTAGAGAAGGTGTGAGCCATAACATTCAGAAAGTAGGTCAGTGGGTCTAGATACTTGATCACGTATTCAATATGAGATGAAAATCTATCAAAGTGCTGGAAAGATGTGGTCATAGATGTAGTTTTAGAATTAGTAAAGGTTGAAGACACTCAGATGGGGAAATCCTGCAGTGATTAAAGCTCAGCATGCTTTTACGAGTATCATACATGAGAAGCTTGAAGCATTAATATTTAGGTTAAAGATTTAATTCAGCTTTAATGTACCTAAACAATTATTTTGGCCTTATGTAGCTCCTAAATATTATCTCAACTTTACTAAAATAAAGTAAAAAAAAAAAAAAAAAGAATAAATAAAATAAGTTTTTTTTAAATGTACTTAATTTTATTAAATGTGCTTACCATAAACACATCTTTTTTTTTTTACTTTTTTTTATCAACTTGAGTAAAAATTCTGGCATTCATTTATTTATGTTGATACATGAATATATATATATTTTTTTCCAGTGAGCACAAGAATATAAAGTATAATATTATAAACAGAATTGCGATGCATGAGTAAAGATAAAAATAAAAAAAAGTTGTTAGATTCATGGTCAACAAGCCTCATCCTTCCGGTAGCTCGTTTAGGAGTCACATAGCCATTCTGACATTTAGAATGGTTCACCATCATTAGCTGAACTTTTGATTGTGCAGAATAACAGAACACAGTTATAAGAGTAAAGACATTCTTTTTATTCCTCTATATAATCCGCTGCTACAATAATGCACTTATCCCAGCGTTTCACTAGTGCTTGTATATCATCAAGGTAGAAAGTTCTCAGTACTCCGGAGCTGTATGTTGTCCGGAGTCATGTCTGAAATGCTGGCCATTAAAAACTCCTTTAATGGCCCAAATATGTAGAAATGCCTTGGAGCGAGGTCAGGACTGTACGGGGGTAATGTATGTGCCAATGACTCTGTGCAAGTGGTGTTTGTGAATGATTGTATGTACAGTTCCAACAGACAGATGCATATCTTCTCCAAGTTGGTGACAAGTTATCTGTCGATTTTTAAGGATCAGGCGTTCCAAATGCTAAATGTTCAAATGAACAACTACAGTGGGCTCCGAGCCAGCTCAGCCGGGCTTGTCATTCACTGTCTTCTCTAAATGTCAATTGGTTTTTCTGCCTTCATTCACAAGACATTTCATCACAAATCCTGCTTTGTCTTGAACACCCCCCCCAACCATATTTTAAAAACGCTGAAATGTTAACTGTAACAGTAGAACATCAAATGTATTCGACTTATCCAGTGCTTCAAGAACCATTCAGATCTTTTAAAAGAACAAACATTTCATGACCTACCAGATTTCCGAAAAAGTCCTTAACTGGTGCTCAATTTTGGCTCATTATCTTCGGTGACCAAGAAACAGAGGCCAATCTGTCAGCAAGAGGCCAGATGATGTCCCGAAGCCACCAGAAAGAACAAAGACTGTCTTTGAGTCGTGGAAAAAAAAGGACTGCTTCATGGTGTGTCCGTCCTGAGGAGTCTTTCAGTCTCATCATTCAAATCTACGGTTTCACAGGCTAGAGATTAGCTTCAGTTTCAAGTGATAGCATGTCAGATGAGATGAGAGAACTGTTTATACCACTGTTTAATCAAGCACTCACCTTGAGGGAGAATAGCCATTTATAACGTAATCCTTGAAAATGAGAAGGAATTTAAGAAAGCAATGTTGCTCTGGGATTTATAATTCTGAGTACACTTTCGAGATATATAATATATTAAGATATCATAATATTATATGTGTGTAGTGATTTTTTGAAACAATTTTCCAGTACGTTGACTAACTGGGTATAAATGTTCAGTAAAAGCACGAGATACAGTATGCCAATGGTTAGTATTAATTTCTTGGCTGAGTGTAAACCAAACTAAATCAGAAGCTGTAATCTAGACAAAGTGAAATTGTGTTCTCTGCATATCTTAGCGTTTTTGGAATCTGGGGTCAGAAGGCAAGGGTCAGCCATGATACAGCAACCCTGAAGCAGTGAGTGTTAAATGTCAGCTTGGCCTGGCTGGGAGCGAGCTGATCATTAACCAAGAACCTTAAACGTTATGCCACCAACGTCCTGGCAAATTTACTAAAAAAATGTAGTAAGGCACTTTTTCTTTGTACATATTTGTGTACGCTGATGAACGTTAATAACCCATCAATAACCAAGCAAGTTTATGGACAACTCATTTAAAGCAATAAACACAATTCTCGCAGAAAGATGAGAAAGTGGTCGACTAAACACCTTAAGAGCACCTCCTTAATCCATTAATGCAGCCTTGCCATAGAATTGTTAATCTTTCTTTTCGTGGCCTCCGAGTGGCGCAGTGGTAAAGTGCTCGTCCTATCATCCGGAGATCGCTGTAACCTTTCGCAGCCGGAGGTCTAGAGAGAGCTCAGAGGGGAGGGAGGAAGAGGTACTTAGTGCTCCCACATTAATTACGGCTCTACAGCCAATCAAGGGCGTCTGTGAGCTCATGCAAGCAGAAGGAGTGTATAGTGCTGCGTGTTACTCAATCCTTACAACGGCGTGAGTAAGGATTTCGAAAAGATGCAGCCGGCTGGCGTCACGTGGTTTGGAGGAAACATGTGATAGTCTTCAGCCCTCCCGACTGAGTGGTAGTAGTAGCCTTAATGTGGGAGCCCCCTAGTGATGGGGAGGAATTGGATACGACTAAATTAGGGAGAAAAATCGGGGAAAAATCCAAAAAAAAAAAAATTTATTTTCTTAATTCATAAGATTTCTTTAGTTTAAAGGTAATCTGCTTTGGAAGGGTGGCTCAGTGTTGAGTTTCTTGCCTGCCAAGCAGAAGGCCCGTGCTTAATTCTCCCCCAAATGCGCAATCCCATCCGCTGGACGCAGTGCCAGTCCCTAGCCCCAATGTAATGGGAGTGTTGTGTCAGGAAGGCATCCGGCGTAAAACCTGTGCCTAGTGACTGAGGTTTGAGCCGAAAGACCAACAACAAAGGTAACCTGTGTTGAAAAATTCCCTTTCTGCAATTTATAGACGTTCAGAAGTGTTTCAAACCTTGAGAAAAAAAACAACTCTCTGTTTTTTTGTCGTTTTCTACTTTTGTATTGGTTGGGGCTTAAACAAGCTAATTACATATCCCCACTATTGTGACCTCATATAAGAAGAGCCCCTCCACTCAGTAGTTGCTCAGTTCTACTGTTCTCTGGTGGGCCGTGGTTCAGGAGTAGCTCATTTACATAGACACAAAAATGGAAAATAAATTAAGTTTTGAGATATGAACAAAAGCATTATCTGAGGAGTATTCCAATCTGTAGCATTTATACACACATTAGGGAAGTAAAATATGGGACCTTTAACTCAATCGAAATGAAATAATCAAGTTTTAAATGTGTTCTTGCAATAAAAATAAAATGCCGAAATTAAGATTGACAATGTACTATTTATTATGTTATTTGAATCTGACATGGTATTATTATGATATTTATTATATTGCAGTACAAAAAGTATATAATTTAGAGCCAATCAATCGACTCTCCATGTTTGCAAATGTTAATAAATGTAGGAGTTAACAATGTAGCAACGCCACTGGATTTCCTTAAGTAGCTCACTTCTTATGTAAATGTTCTAATGAATAATTAACTAATAAATGAGTCTGGATTAAGTTTGCTAAATGACGCGCAGTGTTAGCAGAGTACAATCATTGTTACATTTTTTCAAACAAGGCAAAAACATGACAATTTGACAAGACTTCTTTTTCATGTGCTTTTTTTAATCATTTCGTTTTTTAATTCATGAAGTAACATTCAATGGATTTAAAGAACCTTAAAGCTGATGTGTTCATATGTGCCATATTAGTGCAATAACATTTTGAAGCATTGCATTTGTGTTATTCTAATCAAGATGATGAGTGCAAATGTGCCAGGATGAAAACAATATCCATGATTGGACGTTTTCTTTTTTCTAACAGCTCTCATTTAACCACATCGTAATGAATTGTGGAGCTTAGCCTCGAGTCCATTTAGATAATTGCACATCATGTCTTATGTATTTATTGTGACTGGGACATGCTAGTTTTTTTTATTGGATGCATCTTATTATAAGATAGAGGATTATACACGTGGAAGATATGAGCTGTAAGGCATCAAATATTCCAACAAATTATAAACACACCCTGTTTAAATGGGTTTAACACTGAGAATGCACCATTAGTATCTCTTTTTTTCCCATAAAAGACACTTTTTATAAAGATACCATGCATAACTCATTCTAAGTGATTAGAGCTTCAATAACATACTAATTGCTAATGTAATCCCATAACAATACAAGTGTTGAAAATACAAAATTCATTGTAATTCCATGTACTGAAGAACCCCTTTCTCTTAGTTTACACACGACTGCAATTTTACTAGCGGCATCCTAGCCACCACGTTCCTTATCACACCTTGATCACATGCTCACACTATTCCTCATCCTTTTACAGTGGTTACTCAAGCGGAATGTCTATGACTGCCGTGCAGTCTGTCGCGGCCAAACGGCAACAGCCAAAATAAAT